>JANHFO010008939.1:165699-178321 GCA_032468095.1 Pareas carinatus | reverse complement strand
GCCCTATCACTGGCCCCCATAACCCCCCGTGCGGCCGCATTCTGTACCAGTTGGAGCTTCCAGACGCGACCCAAGGGGAGCTCCATGTAAAACTTTAGTTTAACAGACCATTTGGGGAGAAGAGGTTTCATGAAGTCCCCATGAATTTATGTCATTGACCTGGTGTATATTGTGTTCATTATTACATGAAGTTTACATTGCATCAATTCTTATTTTTATTTATTTCCCAGATGTTTATTTATTTACTAGATTTTTAACATTAGTTTTGGTCAGTTCAAGGTGGCATACAATAATCCTGTCTCCTATTTTCAACACAATTAGAATTTGTGAAGTGGACTGGATTGAGAGAGGGACTGACTCAAATTCATTCACCCAACTTTCATGCCAAAGGGAGAACTGGCATATCAATGACAGAAAGACAATCAAGTATAAATAGATGAATATTTTATCAATTAACCTTAATTGTCTGAAAGGATTTCATAAACAAGTGACTTGAATTACTTTATCTATCATGAACATCTTTAATTTTACTTTTTTCTCCTTAGGATTAAAATTTATACTTGAAACTTGTGATATTTTAATAAAAATATCTAGGAATATCAAGCCTTAATAAACTCGAGGAAGGAAACAATGTTTGCAAGAAAATGTATATTTAACGTATTTTAAAACCATTTCCAAATCATTTGTTTGGAATACAATGTTAATTTCGGATCAAATGTCCATTAACAAAAATGCCAAACTAAATCTTATTTATATAAGTGCTTCAATCTGTTTTTTTTAAATATTCATTGTAAAGCTTTTTTTAGCCCTTAAAAGAGTTTCCTTTCATAATGATCAATGGCTCAGTTTTGAAAATACACTTTGTTGTTATTTAAAGGAAGCGAGGAAGTAGAATGGCTAACAAACTCTCCCCACATTAATGCTCAGATGTCTGACTATCTAAGCATTCCAGCTGTGAATGTCTCTCATTTTGAGCAAACCCTCACATTGTGTGAAATATAACAGTGGTTCCAGGTTGTTGTGTTGTTGATGATGATGAAGATAACATGGTATCTAAATAGCCTCTCATACATAAAGAATGAAAATCTACAGATTTAATATTCATAAGCATTTCTTTTAAAAGTAAGTAGCATCAGTAACTGAGTGTTTGTTCATGTCATTATAGAACTATCTGATAATATTTCACATATTATCCCCTGTCTTTTGAACATTTCCTCATAATTCAAAACCAATTTATATCAATTTTTAATCTATCATGGTGATTTAGAGGTTCCTTGAGAAACAATCAAGCTTTTACAATAAATTCAAATGAAATCAGAATGTTTTGAGGTTATCTCTGTTTTTTCTTTCAGATCAATGCCATCATCCTTCTCATTCCCATAGACAGATTTGTACTTTGCAAGTGTAGATCTTGGAGAGAACATCAACCAGTACTTCAATCTTAGTTTCTTCCTAATTGGGTAACACCTAAAATGTCCATTCTAGCCACTTGAAGATCCCATTTTCCTCTTGTATGAATGTAACAAGAAACAATTGATCCAAAACAACAACAACAACAACAAAAACCCACCTGGTCAACTCATGCTCTTAGAAATAGAAAGACCACAATAAACTATTATAAATCCTTTCCAAATGGCTTTACTGTGGTGGCATTTTATTAAAACTAAATTAAAAACATTTCCAAGTGGCTAAAAACATGTCAGCCTGATTCAAACAGGAACTCTTCTAAGTATTGGGAGGCAAGTAAAGGATGATCAGCTGTAAGTGTTTAGACACAAAACTTGAGTCCTGACTGCTTCCTGAGCTACATAATAAGCCAAATCTTTCTTTACCATGGACCTTTTGCGGCCATGGACCGCCAAGACTTAAGTCAAGATTTAAAGCACTAGATTGCATCAAGCCTTCACGAACCCCCTGTGACACCATTGCATTCTGCCCAGGGATCTCTGGAGCACAGGTTGAGAACCACTGAAATCAATCTTGACAGGTTGAGTGGAGAAGGGTTGGGGAAGAGGCAGGTAGGAAAATATTGCAGAAATACTACCTGCTCTAGTTTCAGATTGAAATGAAATACTGAAAAGATCACTTGGATCTAGTTAGATTGAGGGAGATTTTCACACTGTGGAAACCATAAGTAGATCAGACATTTCAATAGCAGACTAAAATGATATCTGAAAAGTCCTCAGCATTGGAGTTCAAAGAATGAAACATGCTTTGTGACATTCTAATGGGCCTCTTTTGTAACTGGGTGAGAAATCATAAGGCATGTATGAAAGGCAGGACTTGCACTGTTGCATTATAAGAACTGTTTTATCATTTGACATCATCATGGTTGTCCTTTAAAATAGCCTCTTCAAAGAATCCAAAAGTGTGACATTGAGTTTTATTAGTGACAAAGGCACCATCCACAAAAGCCCTACTTAAAAAAGCTTGACATCAATGTCTTTTGATATATTTCTTCCTAGTTGTTTCTATTGTCACATTTTAAAAAGAGTTTCAAATCAATGCAATACCTCTTTGATATATTTGCTGCTAAAATCTGCACAGCACTGTGAATGGCAAGAACATTTAGTGCCTTTGGAGTTAAAATGTGAATTGCAAATTAAGTCTTGACAAAATCTCACTCCAGTTTCTGAATTTTTTCTTCCTAAGAGAAGCTTATTTTTCTACCTCAAAATCAAGGTGGTTTTCAAAAAATATATATTTCAAGTCTTGGATGTTAATAGTTTTATTCAGGTTTTATTTGCAAATGGTCAGGGATATTGATACTGTTGCTGCTTTGCCTAAGCTCTTCTGCATTTCTATGCAGCACTTCCAGCTTCCCCTCTTCCTGTTCTGAGAAGGCCTCACTTTGCAAGTTCCTAATGATGTTTTCCTTAGATTCACCCGAAATATAAGAAACCAGGAAATCTATGCTCTGATACAGAGATGATAGCACACTTACAAGCATCCTGCAGCCATTCTATAATTAATTAAAAAACAACTTTGGCTGTGCTATAGGTTAGGAAGGTAAGTAAATAAACCAAAAATTCAGAAAGAAGGCATTGGGATATCATTTCCACATTGTTGTCATGAAAAACAAAATGAAAAGAGTGCAGAAAACTGGAACGAGAGAAGAGTAACAGTGGCTAAAACATAGGAAGAACAGTTGTAGGAATTAGGAATGTCTAGCCTAGTGAAAAGAAGGTCAAGAGGTGACATGTTAGTGATGTTCCAATATCTGAGGGGATGCACAAAGAAGAGGTTATTTTCCAAAACACCAGAAGGCAAGACAAGAAACAATGGATGGAAACAACCTAGAACTAAGGAGTGAGAACAATTAACCAGTGGAACAGCTCCCTCCCTTGAGGCTTTTAAGAAGAGTTTGGAAAGTTTTGGGTCAAATGGACAAAGACTTGGAAAAGAATTTGGAACGTTGATGTTATATATGTTGACAGCAGCAAGACTACTTTATGCACAAAAATGGAAGGTCACTTGGATCCCGACAATGGAAGAGTGGCTGCAAAAGCTGATGGAGTTAGCAGAGATGACGAAATTGACTGTTTTGATCCAAACAAATAATAATATAAAAACTTTTGTTTCTACCTGGAAACCGCTACTGGACTTTGTGCCCGAGGCTGAAAAAAACAAAACTTTAATTTTGAGCTTTACCGATTAGATAAGATTTGTTGTTATAGAAGTGACTAGCTTAAACTATTGTGTGCAAGTAAAAAACCGAGATTCGATGTTATTGCCATATTCTACTGCACCGAAGGGAGTCTTGCCTTTCCTTTCCCCTCTCTTCCACACTCTTCTCCTCCCTTTTCCCTTCCCCATTTCCACACTAGTTGCTTTTGTATTTCTTTCTGTTATATTCTAAACCAATAAAACGATAAAATTTTTAAAAAGAAGGGAATGATTTGACTAGCAGATCTCCAAGATCCCTTCCAACTCTGTTATTTTGAATATATCCATGTAATCACCAGAAATAACTTTGATTCAAGGAAGACCTTACATTTTTTTGCATGCAACAACATGCTAAAAGAAATTGAAAGCAATTCCGCCTCCCCATCAAATTAAAGGAAAGTAATACAAAATGATCCCCTCCAAAACCAATAACCACTGCATTCATATTAATAAACATCCTTATTTTTATTTTTCACTCTTTATTTCTGCAGACATAGGATTTTTTTTAAAGAATCCTTCCAACCGAGTTGCATGATATATGGCAAGGGAATAAAAAATTGGCTATGTACAATGTTTAGTAAGGACACCACAGTTATAATTATAAATACATTTACATTATAAGTATATATATTTTTATAACAATAGTCACAGGCCTATGACACAGTATGAAATTTCATCTCTTAGATAGGCATTTATGACAATTTCTACAGGGGGTGACATTGCTGGAATTCTTTGCTTGCCCTGTTCTGTCAGAGTCATCCATACATTAATTTAATTGTGCAGCTTGAGGCTGCGTGGTTCAAATATTCCACAATTAAATACAGATGTGTCAGAATTTTGGTGTGCTACTTTTAGAAAATACAACAAAGCCTATTTTTTATCACCAGTACTAGGAAGTTAGAACTCTAATTTTCCTCTCTTGTGGTTTTATCTCTAACAATGCAAGTTAAAATATAGACAAAATA
This sequence comes from Pareas carinatus, assembly GCA_032468095.1. NCBI lineage: Eukaryota > Metazoa > Chordata > Lepidosauria > Squamata > Pareidae > Pareas > Pareas carinatus. The sequence goes on along the minus strand of JANHFO010008939.1, from coordinate 173,690 downwards.
AAAATTGGACAGACAGTAACAGGAAGTCAAACAACCTTTAAAACTTAAGTTTGGTGAGATCTACCAGAGAATCAATTTGTCTTTCTCTCTTGTTTTCTGAAAATGTGCTTTTTCTATGGGTGATGGTGATTTATAATATATTTAACTCTTCGTGAGGTAGTAAATACTGATACATCATGGAATATGGTTAGATTTGAGGAACTAAATCTATATCAAGACAAAATGATGGCTTGAAAAATAAGAAAACAGCCTGGCAGTGGGGAAAAAATGAAATGATGAGAAAGGGTGGAAAGCAGTCCTGACCTGAACATAGTTCATGCTTTTTTCTCTTTTAAAAGGCAGCTGCAATATTTTACTTTCTCAGCCACACTGAAACTAGTAGGACTTTTGAGTAGACACATATAGGACTGTGCTGCTGAGCAGAATTATAAAAAAGTATAAATTTGATTGATAAATAAATAAATATATAAATAAAAAGGGGAACAGGGGAAAGCCTGGAATTAATGTTGGACATACTAAACAGTGACAATTGATTTATTTTTGAGAAGAAATTTGCTTTATGATCAACCTGTATTCCTCAAGGCTCCCTGGATTTGCATGACTTGGAAAGTTACATTTTCTGAACTGCTCTACGATTAAGAAATTATAAACATTACTATAAGGTTTTGTGGCTTATTTTCACATGTTTCTATTCATCATTCAAACAATAGTGCTTCAACGTCAACAACCTTCCCTTCCCTCCAGCTACACATGTAACTAAAATTAATCAAAGGACTGTATATGAACATCAAAATAAACCACTAAGAAACCATTTAAAATTCTTTGAATAAATTCCACATAATGACACCCCAGTCCTTTCTTCAGACATTAAAAAAAAGAATGTAAGGAGATGGAGGAATCACGCTCTGAAGCACCTCCATATATTGATGATGTAAGTCAAGGGTGGGGAATGATGAGTCCCTTTATGACTTGTGAACTTTAACTCCCAGCATTCCTGACCATCATTCCCCACCCCTGATGTAAGTCAAAGGAAGTCGCCTTATAATTAGAAAGAATGATGGTCCATCTAGACCAGTATGGTTAAATTCAGGCTAAAGTTTCTTGAACTTTAACTTATATTCCTGAAATTATATTACCTTATCTATCTATATATTTGCAAAATACCATTTACTCACTTACTCACTGACTGATCACGAAATCTCCAAAAGTATATAAGCTACAAAGATGGAAGTGGGTACATACCTTCCTCTTGCTATCTAGGTGCTCACTAAGAAAGGTTTTTAAAAAATATTACGTTTTACATGACTTATTTAAGATTTATTGCCATATTTAAATTCAGGATGGGTAGAGGGTTGTGATTGGACAAAATATCCAACACCGTTTGTTTCCTTTCTCCTGATTGGAGGGCTTTCGCAGCCTGTTGTTTTATTTTGGGTTTTTCCCTTCAGATCACCAGTAGCAGCAGCAGAAACATGATAGGCTGCTTTTCTCCCTTTTAACCTTAACCCCTCCAGTTCTACCCCCCCACACACAAGTCCTGTATGCCAGGCTCCACCATGCCATCTTCAGTGGGTCCTACCTGGCTGCCCGCCTCTGATCGAGCCCTCCAATCAGGGCCAGGCCTCGGATCCGGCCCTCCGGGTGGGGGAGGCAAGGATTAGGGGGGGATTTGGCCGCCTTTGCAGGCCTCCTTTTGCCCAGCATGGGTGAGGGAGGCATGGATTGGCGGGGTGGATTGAATGGCCGAGCCCTGCTTTGCAGGCCTCCTTTCAATCACTGTAATGGAGCACGGGTAACAACTGCTAGTATATTGTAATTTTAAAAACATTTGACAATTACTTTCTCTATTTACCTAGAAAGGTTGAAGATAGTCCACAGTTAATAATAGTAATTGGGTCAGAATTGCTGTTTCTAAGTAATGCCATTATAAAGCACAACATCGTGTGACCGTGCCTCTTAGCAATGGCAATTCCAGCACTCCCAATTGTTAAACAAATCACACATAATGAAGTGTGATTTCCGCATAGGTGGAACTTCTCCAGGTGAACTGTCCCCATTGTGTTCCTTCAGGATTTGCTGTGGTTGCTCTCATCACTGCTATGATTGAGTCCATTCACTATGCTGACACTTGTAGTCTTGTCTTGTCTTTCAGTTGAAATCCACTAAACACATAATTCACACTAATACTTGCATCTTTCTTAGTAGATGTTTCTGTCTTGTGATTTACTGACAGTTCTTGTTCAGTTGTAAACTCTTCAGTTTGCTTTAAATTAATGTTGACTCCTGTGGACTGCCTGGATGGGTCCTTGCAGTTTTCAGGGCAGGATTTCTGAAGTAGTTGGCCATTGCCTGCTTCCTAGGGCTAAGAGAGACCAAGGTCATCCAGTTGGCTTTGTTCCTAAGGTGAAACTGGCACCAGATGTCAAACTGCTCTCTATCTCAGTTATGCCATATCTTTATACCGCATAAGTGCCAGTGCTGGTTTTTTTTAAAATTTGGTATTGTCTCTGTCCACATTATGTCCTCCAGAATCCCCCAAATCACGCTTATAATATTTTTTGCTTTGAATGGTTCATCTATTCCCAATTTTGAATCACTCCCAAGGACCTCTGTTTTCTCCGCCTTTCCTTAGGCAACCTGAGTCAATCCATTTTCACATACTATTTTCAATTAAAACATCTGCTAGAAAATTTCTTCCAGTCAAATTTAAGAGTCTGTTACTTTCTCTCACTATAAATGTAATCTTCCATGTGTTTTTCTGGGACTTTCCTTTTCCTGATACCTCTCTATCTCTTACACAGATAATTCCTTCTCATTTTTTCCTTCTCATTTTTTTTAAAAGCTTTAAATGCCTCTCTTATATTAATGCTGCTACTTATGCAGTTCTACATGATGGCATATCTACCTCTTCCCCTTTTTTAACCACACAGACTAAAATCTCTACTTATTGTTTTTAAGCTCTAATAATCAAAATCAATTTTTCAACGCCCATCTTTTCTCCTTCAATATGATTAATCTCTCCGCTTGCACTTCCTTTCACCTTCAATATGATTAATCTCTCTCTCTCCTGCCACTCTCTCCTATTAGAATCCCTGGGGCTTTTCTAGTTAGGCAGGTGTATCCATTGTTCCCATTTAATCCCTGCAGTATTAAAACCAACTATAAGTGGGGTCACATTATGATCATTAACTTGCCAATTGATTATATTTGATTAAGCTCCATATCACAGAAATATATATAATGTGCTCGGAGTCTCATATTGCAGAACCACTGTTTTCATAGATGTCTGTGTGTATGATAATAAATGCTTATGAATCTCAGACTAGGGCAGTTCATTGAACAGTTTGTATACACTGTCAGTGCTGACAAAACATTTAGCTTTTAGATCAATAGAGTCGAGCAGAAGCATTTAAATACTATCTAGTTGTTGTGGACAGTGATTATAGTTCTTCATCAATAAAAGTTAAAACCACTCATTTTCAATGCCATTTTAATGGTAGCAGATGGTTGAGGATGTTAAATGACACCAGCAGTATTTCCATTATAGTATATTTTTCCCCTCACTTGAAAGGATAGTGTAGTCATTTGGTGTAATCTATCAATCATTCTTTCATTCATTTATACTATACCCAACATTTTCTCCTACATGGAAATACATTTTCATGCACCATTTAATTAAAAAAAACAACCTGAAGACCCTACCAAGTTACCTGAAATCTCACCAAGTATCACAAGTGTTATATATTACTGTATATACTGGGAATTCTGGGAGTTGAAGTCCACAAGCCTTAAAGGGACCAAGGATGGAGACCTCTGCTTTAACTGTCGTTTAGGTAAAAACCCGTGCCAATCCTCCTAAATAATTTCTTGCAAAGTTATTTCCTGTGTTTTCAGCTAAAATAGTTATATACAACTTATAATAATTATTCAATAGTGATGTCAGTTGTAGTTTCTTGTTAAAGTCAAGTCTTGTCCCTCTTTAGGTATTAATGTATACTGACCTCTTTCCGGGAGTCTCGCATCTTTCTTTCTGTAAAATAATTACATTACATAACTATTTATTGAGTTGTAACTATTTACTGCAAAAACGGATATACTATATCTATTTTCTTTTTTAAAAGCACTTTCTGTGTATTTTTTATTTTGTTGACAATGTATGTCAACAAATCAGAGTATTCTGATTTTTCTTTTGTCATAGTTTTAAACAGCAATAAAAAATTTGAAAAATATTTGCCACAAATTTGTCTTTATCAGTAAATTAGTTACTTCTAAAAGTCTTTAAGAAGTGAGAATAGCTGGACTCTTTGTCTACATAGGGTACATTAATTATTCTGAGTATAGATGGAAGCCAACAATGTTCAGCTGCTCAACTCCCATAACAACTGCAAAAACTTTCATTTCTGCAGTTTACTCATGAGGATCAGTCATCTGGATACAAGTGGGTTATCTCACAGTCTCTCTTTGACCCAGAGAGATTTCACTGATCAGCATCTACCCTCCAGCCAGAAATCTTGGTCATAACAACTCTCAGCTCCTCTGGAGATGTCAGTTCACTATAATCCTCACTAGAAGCTTCATCCTTTCATGTTAAAATTATTGCTCTTTGACATCAAACCTCCTAGCCAAAGAAGGAGGATGTTTTGAGTTTGATGCGTGATATGCCTTAAGATAAAATGAAGTATATTACTCACTTAGCACTGAGAACTTGCACAAAGAATAGCACAGAACTGCTTTCCCTCTGCACCTGTGCTTTCATCTGCTAATAGTTTCCTAATTAGCAATAATTGTCTTTTGCCTGCCCCTAGAATCATGAAGCACACTGAACCTGCCATCAGAAATCACAACCAAGTGGTCTTATAATCAAGACCTAATTAAGAAGAAAATGCACACTTCATTATCTTATGGCATGTGTTTTGTTACTACAAACATAATTAATTAGAGTTCAATTAATCCAAAAATGGCTTGTTCTTGTTCTTTCCCTACTGTGGATGTGATGGTAGGGAAGACAAGCTTGGTCTTGGAGTCTTCCTTTTTATATATATATAGAGCGTGAATAGGATTCTCTGTGAATAGGATTTAATCTAGCTTCCAGAAGACCAGCAGAGGGAACTGGGATAGGTGAACTCCTGCAAATTTCTTTCTTAGTTTAGAAGGAATAAAAATAAAGGAAACAAAAAGAAAAACTGTGTTTCATTCAGTGTGTAACTCAGAAAGTTTCAGTAAATAATAATAATAATAATAATATAGCAGGGGGAAGGTCATTCCAGAGGGTGGGAGCTGCCACAGAGAAGGCTCTCCCCCTGGGGGTCGCCAGCTGACATTGTTTGACTGGTGGCACCCTGAGGAGGCCCGCTCTGTGGGAGCGAACGGGTCAGCGGGAGGTATCGATGGGTCGAATGCGGTCCTGCAAATACGATTAAATAAGCTTCTTACATTTTGTTATATTAAATAGGTGCCTTTCATATTAATAAAATGGAAGTTCTCTGATCATTATTTTACAAATGTAAATGTATCTTTAAAAAAATTCATATTAGTAGTCCATGGGATTTAAAATTATGAATTTAGTGGTCCCTGAGGTACAAAAGTTTGGTGAGTAGGTAATCATTTGAAAAGCAGCATATTGGGATATGAATTATTTTGCTTTTAATGTCTTGTGCTATAATGCAAGGTGACAATAAAATTACCTTGGAATTTGCAAGTTTGCATAGCACTGATTAAAACTGAAGGACATTTGTATGACAATATTTACTTTGCACATATTTAAATGAGCACATTCATGATAAGCTTTCTTGTAGATGATGCTTTTACTTAGCAGTTGGTACACATACATCTAGTCTATTGGATGGGATTAGCATTACACATGCAAATTTCTACTCAAGTGTTGGCTACCTCCGATCCTATGAGCAGAAACTATATGTGAGTGGTGTGCACACTTTTCTGTCATGCACATAGTCAATCTAGATAGATACCAAAATCTTCATGCTTTTTATAGTAAATGGTAATTCTGCCTTCACAATTTTCTCTGGGCTAAAATAATTGATATAGGTCTGACTAAGGAAGAGAAAAATGAGCAGAGCTTAAGCATGGAACTGTTCTAAATCCAGACTGCATTCTGTGAGCATGGACACATTTGTAGCTGCTATGAAGAAGTGCAGTTCTCCATCTGCATTCTTGCCATATAAGACCTAGTTGGTTCCATGATGTAGTTCTTAGAGTTGATAGAGAGTCCATTCTGGTTGGGAACAGAACAAATGGGAGTTAAGAATCCAGTTATCATCTCCAGAGCGATAAGTTCACTAGCTCAGTCTAGGCATTAAAACTTCAAAAGAATTGTCACAGGGAACTGAATCCTATGGAAGGAAATCTGGATTTAGTGTTCCAGCCTCCTTGGGCTTTCTTTCTAATACTGTAGCTTTCTTTATGCAACATCAGTGATTAGGAAATCTACAAAGTCTCTTTTCTACACACAGGTAGTCCTCAAACGTACAACCATTCAACCATTCAAAGTTACAATGGCACTAAAAATGGTTTATGACCATTTTTCACATTTAGGATCATTGTTGCATTCCCATGGTCACATGATCAAAATGGGATACTTTTCACCTGGTTCGTATTTATGATGGTTGCAGAGTCATGGAAATTTGGGAGTCAGTTGTGGTTGTGGAGTGCTTCTTGTGTTAGAAAGCTAGAAGATGGGGGTCCACGAAAAATGGTAGGGTCATGGCTGTAGGCCATGCTTTTTTTTTGAAAAAAATTGATTGTTTCATAATTTAGGGCACAGACCAGGCATTTTCTGTAAAATAATATTTTATTGTTACATGGATAGTGAAATATACATGCCCAATCTTCTTCTCACAATATAAGGCCTGTTGAGGTGAGGAGTCGGGGTGAAACAACACCAATACTTACCCTGAGATTTAAGTTTTTGTTAATGCAACATGTACTGCTTGTAAGAAATGAAAATCACAATAAATTATACATTAAATCAAAGAAGCATTTATACAGTTTTCACTACTCCTTGAGATTGAGTACAGAAAGAGACGGCATATTTTGACATGTAATTGAAGGCCTTGTGCATATAAACAGTTTTTGTGGGATGTAATAGTCAGAGTCATTTGACTGAAATCAGAGAGCTCTTTGTACATCAAAAGCTTTGAAATAATAAAGGACTGAAACATTTCTTTAAAACGTTGGCAGCGCATCACTTGCTTAAAAATCTGACATTTTGATTGCTCGAAGTCAAATGCTTTAATGCATTTCCAAAAGAAATTCTTAAATATATTAACATTAGTGATAACCTACAAATGCTAGTTTGCAATATAACAGAGAGGGCAGATGTGTGGTTCTTAAATTGTTGCTAAATTGCATCCCTCGTCAATCTTGATCGTTAGCTCTGTTTCTTGGAGGTTGCATCTCAGGATTATCTGAAAGGTAAAGGATGTCTTTCACCATGAATTGATATTTCAATAAAGTTCATTACTTGATGAGCATATGCTGTAGTGAAAATATACTCAACCAGAATGCTTCAGAAACAGGCTGCTTCTACCGATCATTTGAACTGTACATTAAATAAAAGCGAATAGTGTTAACAATGACTCAGTTCTAGAGAAAGCAGATCTTCTATATTCCTATTTTATCTATTAAATGCTACAAGTAGCCCATCACTTATGACCACAATGGAGCCCAAAATTTCTGTTGCTAAGCAAGACAGTTGTTAAGTGAATATTTTACAACCATCTTGCCTCAGTTGTTAAGTGAATCACTGCAGTTGTTAAGTTAGGAACACGGTTGCCAATTGAATCGGAACTTTCTGTCGACTTCGCTTGACAGAAAGTTGCTAATGGGAATTACGTGACGCCGGGACACTGCGGCTGTCATAAATATAAGCTGTAGTGGCGCAGTGGTTAGAGTGCCGTACTGCATTCTACTTCTGTTAACAGTCGGCTGCCAGTAAGTTCAGCAGTTTGAGTCCCACTAGCTCAAGGTTGACT
>JANHFO010008939.1:78289-88908 GCA_032468095.1 Pareas carinatus | reverse complement strand
GTGCTGCCACAGATAAGGCTCTCCCCCTGGGGGTCACCAGCCAGCATTGTCTGGCCGACGGCACCCTGAGGAGGAGCATACTGGTCGGTGGGAGGTATTTGCTGGTAGAATGTGGTCCTGTAAGTATCTAAGTCCTAAGTCATGGAGCGCTTTGAAGGTGGTCACTAACACCTTGAAGCGCATCCGGAAGCCCACCGGCAACCAGTGCAGCTTGCACAGGAGGGGGGTCACATAGGCGCAACCCCTGACCCCCATAATCCCCCGCGCAGACATATATCTTCGTCTTATTTCAATATTTTTTGCATAGTATTAAAATAAAATCTAGGCATTTTCAAAATCTTCCTTTTCAGAGGAAGGATATTCTAGTCTTTTAGGCTTAAAATAGTGGGCTAAAGCCCATCCAAAAACATTAAAGAAATCAGCTCAAGCAAAGTCCCTGGCTGTTGATTGTGTGATTTTTTCCCCCATATTTTTTAAAACTGCATAGTTAAGAGGACAACACTGGGATCAGGCTTTCTTTTACTCAACTCCTTGTTTAGATTATTCTGTTGGGATTACTTCTCTCCTCTGGCTCCTTTTGGGGCCCTAAGCCATCAGGACTTTTGAAAGCATGTGGTTACCTTCCCAGCCTTCACCAGCAAATCCAATATAAAAAACAAAATTCAATCATTGGGAAAGTGTTTTTTCCCCATTTCTTCTTCAGGCGATTACTAGAAAATGCAATCTTCTTGTGGTTATACAATCTTGCACATGCACAAAAACTCAGTAGAGAAATTCCTTGGAAGGCAATTGCTGTCTTTGAAATCCATATGACCACCTCCTCACCCCCAACATGGGACTTCGTTTTTTAAAAAAATGGTCTATTGCTAATTAATTTTAGTCAATTGCACCTCTGCTCACTTATTTGGATTACTGTGCCATGCATGCAAGAAAAAAGGAAAACAAAGAATAGGTTTGCAAAAACATAAAAATAGCCTAGAGCAGCGATGGCGAACCTATGGCACACATGCCACAGTGCGCATGCAGAACCCTCTCTGTTGGCAGGTGAGCCAAATTGCCCCAGCATCCCCCCAGAGCTGAGCGTGCCCAGAAAGGAGTAGCGATGCCAGGTTATTACATCACGGAGCCATACACATGCTCAGAAAGAGAGTAGCGGTGCCAGGCAATGACATCATGAGCCGCGACTCATTAGTCATGACTTGTCCAGGCACTCGGTGTCTAAAAGGTTAGTCATCACTGACCTAGAGCAATGATCCTGGGGGCATTTTATACTAGAGGTGGTTATCTGCAAAGGTGTTTAGAAATGACTCTAGTTTCCTGCTAGGTACTGTCTTTTTCCTTGTCTTACAGTTGGCCAGCACTGTGTAAGGATCTTGGTTTTGGGTGCAATCTCAGGTCTATATGGAGTTGTTCTACTTGACTGGTCAAACATCCTTCGTGGACTTGTTTATTAAAACACTGGAGATTTATCTTCATGATTGCTAAGAACAGATTTGTCGCAAATTAGGGTTTCCTGTTAACTTCTTCTCATCATATCCTGAACAGAGATTCAGTGAACCGCAGCTGTTAAATTACAGTATGTTCTCTTGTAACATCTGTCTCTGAGGGAAAGGAATTTAAGTGGATTATTAACATTATAATGGCATATAGACATCTGGATAAAAGCAATTTGAACATATTATCCATAGGATGGAGATATGTGTGGTTTCTGGAGGAAAAGAATCTTAAGTTGATTATTAACATAGTATTGGCATGTGGACATCTGGATAAAAGAAAAGTGAATACATTATCCAAAGGATGGACAGTTCCATGATTTGTTTTTATTCAGGTTTTATCTTGCTAAAAGCTGTATCTAAAACTTCATACAATGAATATAGTATTACTAATCGGTAATATTGAATCGGTACCACTACTAATACTGACAGTAAATTGCTTCACTGGAAAGCCACCTATTCTTTCTCTCATATTAAGTTTTGAATATATTAGACAGATATTTTAAAAAACATAGAAGCATCTGTTCGTTTTGATTTTATATAAGTAATGAATATTTTTCCTCATAGTTACTGTTTAAATCAAAAGGAGAACATAAGAAATATTCAAAAATAACTTACAGAAAACACTACCATCTCTCTCTTCTTTTCTTATCCATATTAGAACTACTGTAATCAGGATTTGGGAGAAACTGAGGTCTTCCAATGTCAAAGTGTTCCAAATTCAAGATGGAATGGCTTTACTAACATGTAAGATAATTCGGACACATATTTTGTTATTTCTTTTTCCGTAGTTGATCATGAAAATTCATTGAAAGCAATTCACAGAATGTCTGGTGTTACCAAAGAGAAATTCAAGAAACTGCTCCTTCATAAGAAGAGTGCAAAAAAGCATGAAGACATAAAAAATGCAATCCCAGCATCTAAAGATCACATTGACCCTTTATACTATGAAGATGACTTGTATCCAGAGGGTACCTTCAGTAAATGGGGGGAAAGCACTGAAGACGTTGGAAAAGACAGAAAAGCAATAGAAAAGGAAAGTGTGGAAGAAGAAGAAATGGAACACCTCGAAAATCAGACTGTCCATGAGAAGAAACTCAGGGGAGATGTATTTTGTAAGTTTCACCCCCCCTCTAAATCTATAAGTTTATTATAGTGCAGTTTTTGACAGCACTTTTCCAGTAAATTAAAGGTAAAGAATTTTAAACAAGTACAGTTGTACCTTGGTAAACAAGTACAGTTGTACCTCGGTACTCATCATTAATTAGTTCCAGGAGGCACGACAAATACTAAAAACAACGAGTGATAAACAAACCACGTGTCTCTTTGTTTCAGCTGGGAAGGACTTCAAATCTGTCCCTTTTCCTGTGTCAGTGACTTTCCCAGCATGGCCTGCCCTCTGTGGCCATCCTCCTCTTCCTTTTACAGTAACTTTTCTGGCACGGCCGACTTCCTGTATTTTCGCTGTGGCTGCTCTCTTTTCCTATCTCAGCATTCTGAGTATCAAACAAACAACAAGTACCAGGACAACATGTTTGCCTAAAAATGTATTGAGTACCAAATTAGATGAGTTTTGAAGCAGTCGGGTATCGAGAAAACAATGTACATAAAATTGGCAAACAGATCCTATCAAATAAGGAGACCCTATATCATGCCTTTATTATATATTAAATTCTTATGTAAGAAGAAGAAGCCTTCTGTACTCCAGAGCACATCTGATATCTTGAGACTATAGCTAAAATACCTTTATAGTAACTGGGTATTAAATGATCAGTCTGAAATGAAACTTTGCAGACAGCCGCAGGAGAGATGGGGAGAGAGCACGATCACAAAGTTTCTCAATACTTATTCCCCTAAGGCCAATATATTATTTTTGTCCCAATACACCCATTGGTTCTCCATGTCCCCTATGGAAATTGCCAGAAATATGTGAATGGACTCTGATGGCTGTTTCAACAAAGCCGAGAACAGATCACATGTTATACTGACCCCATATAATGGCCTCAGAGCAAATATACTCATGGCAAAAGGAACAAAGTAGCCTTTTAAAAGTGATTTTTAATATTTAGCCACCCACAAAGAAACAGTGGGTGTGCGGTAACAATCTGACCTTAGCTTTCGATGCCGGATTCTATAACTGCTAAAGATGAAGGTGGGACAGAGCATCATGTTAATTGTTTTCTTTTTAAAGGAGACTGATGTGTACATAACCTGGCCTTGCTAAGGCTCATGATTTTGTATCTCTGCCAGACACGTTATAGGATTTCTTCCTTATATGATTCAGACTGTCTTTGAACAAGAGGATTATAGCCACACATGAGATAGGCGGCTGTCTAAATTTAATAAATAAATAAATACATATATGCATAGGAATAAAACCCTTCTAGCCCATCAATAGGAGAGAAAACCAGATTTTTCTAATCAAGTCAGGCATTGAGGGGTTCCTGTGTCTCACAAAAAAAATCCATATTTTTTTTAAGTAAAACGTGTGCTGAAAAACAGTCTGTCTATAATAGTAATTGATACAGTACATTTAACTGAGGTTTGGATGAGATCTATTCCCCTAGCCAAAGGGTAGGTTTGGTCTGTATGTTGCTTGCCAATAATTATTTTACTGTTCCTGTATCATATTCTATCAAAGTGTCTAATTTTTATTTATTTACCTGCTCAAACTGTTAGTAAGTAATTTGATCAAAGCTTTAATTTAAAGATTTATTTAATATGGTATTTAACATTCCAATGTCAGGGTCTCTCAGATCTCATTCCAAAATTACCTTCTTGATGCCGAGAACTTAACAAAAATCAGACAACAGGAACCACTTGAATAGAAAAGGAATTACCATCCACAATGGTTCATGGAAACTGATACCAGACCGGTACTGCCAATTTGTTTACAAGAAGTTCATCAGTCACAGATGTTGGGAACATGGAGAAAAGTCTTTATCTGGTGGTCTGCAAAAAAACTGAAAGCGCCTCCCCTCTGCTGCTTCCTCTTTTGTGCTGATCATCTGGAAGAAATTGTTCAAGAGAGATGAATGTGATTAATACCACCACATAAGGATGTGTGAGCCCTGCCCTCTCAGGTCTTTTCTTATTTGTTTAGTAAATGTATATGCTGCCATCTCATATACATAGCTCTTGGTGGTTCACTGTTAGAATAAAAACAATTAACAATCAGAGTTCAACAAAAACAAAAACAACATAAAAGTAGCAACCAAAAAGCTCCCAACCACTCAAACAAGCCATGAACGACTGGGCTTACCCATTCTATCACGGTCTCAGGCTTGATGGATAATCCAGGTTTTAGTGTCTTGTGACAGATCAACATGTCTAATTTCTGAGGGGATGATACTCCAGTGAATAGGCAGAAAAGATTCTCTTCCTGAGTCCTGACCCTGTTTTGCAAACTGAACCTGGAACATACTTGTCCCGTCAGACAGGGTGGATAGACACCACTGGAGAGATGGTCCCTTAAGTAATCTAGCCCAGGGGTCCCCAACCTGTGGGCCGTAGCCCACTACCAGGGCGTGGCCTAGAAGCAACTGGGCAGCATGAGTGGTGGGCTGTCACTAGTGTGCAGGCACACAGCCTCACTCGCACGATCGCAAAACGATCGCAGTGGCCCACTCCCTCTAAGCGCTATGCAATCACAGTGATCCACTCTCTCAAGTGCCGTGCAATCTCAGCACCCCATTGGTGCATGCACGCGATTGGGGTGCTTACACGCATGCGTGTAACCACTCCTCTCCTCCCTCCGCGCCCGGGCTGCCAACTCAAAAAGATTGGCAAACGCTGACCTAGTCCCAAGCCATGAAGGGACTTAAAGGTAACCAACAGCATCTTGAATTGCATTCAGAAATATACTAATAGCCAGTGCAAGTTGTGGAGCACCATCTCATTGACTTGAGGTGGGGAGCCATAGAAATTGAATTTACAAACAAACAAACAAATTGCAGCTTCTGAATATTGTTCATGCACAGTCCCATGTAGAGCACATTGCTATAAACCATTTGGGAATGATTAAGGCATCTCACGAAGCTGGTTGAAAAGGATACCATGATTGAGGGTACTAAAAACCAGTGAGAGGTCAAGAAAAGCAAGGACAGATGCACCACACCTGTTCCACTCCCTCGAAGGCTCATGCAAGAATTCCTAAAAAGGGAAGGTTAGTAACTGGAAGAAAAAATCGCCATCAATCGCCTCTTGTAATGGCAAGGCTGAAACCTTTTGAGGATGAGGTGTACCACCACTTTATTAAGAGATATGGAACTAACCCTTTCTCAAAGAGGAATTAATCATAGCCAAGACTCAACCCCATACTACCTCTGGGTGGCCTTAGCCAACAAGGAGAGACATATATCTAATACAGAGATGGGCCAAGCTAACAGCCAACAGAACTTGCCTATTTCCCCAGGCCCACCAAGATCAAACTCTTCCTCAAGTGTACCCCAGCCTTGTATACCTTAAAGGGATTGTATGCAACCTTTGCAGATCTGACTTAGCTTCTTTGCCTGCAAATATAAACAGGTCCTGCCATGGGTCATCCCATCTGCATCATCCCATCATCCCATCCTCCATGGTTGCAATTTGTTAATCCCTTCTGCATCATCCTATCCTCCATGGTTGCAATTTGTTAATCCCATTAGGTAGATCAGACTAAGAAATCAACTCCATAGGATGACTAAGTGACTTTTATTGAGATTGGCTGTAATAAGAGAATTTTCCAGATTTGATTGGGTTACAACTTTTCCTGGTTTTGGATCCATGCTACCCATGATTTGCATTTCTTCAAAACTCAAAGTACAATTTGTGTATACATCCATAAACCATGACCCCGATTGGTTTGATGAAAACCTGTGAATGATTTCACATACTAGTTTCCATTGTTAAACCATAATTTGTTGAATAACTTGCAGGTAGCTGAGTTGGTTCATTATAATGGGAAATTTTCTGTTTGATTACATATATGTGTGTGTGTGTGTGTGTATTTAGCACTGATACTAACAATGTATGTTTTAACAAATTAGACAAAGAACTTGCTGTCTTTGGTCCTCACATAGCATACAAAAAAGTTCCGGTCTCTAAAGAAAACATACCAGGTGAGCAAATTTTAATTTAGGAGATAAGTTTTGATCTGCTAAAGTTTGATTTAACAATAATCTTGTGTATCGCATTTATCAGAGATAACCTGACAGAGCTATTTAAGAATCAGCAAGATTTTATATGAATACATTTAAAAAATTTGTATGCTTTTTAAAACAAGCTTCTAGTCATATTCAGGTTTTCTTCACTTTCATAACTGGTTGGCTATGTACTACTTTGTTTGTGATATCAGGTTGGGGCACCTGACTAGATCTTGTACTTCCTTCAAGGCATGTCACTTGTATGTTTTACTCTTTTTGTCAGTGTCATTTCACTTTTTACACGGTTGAACTTTCTAGTAAGAAATATTCCTGAAAATATAAAATCAGTTTTGTTTTGTTTTGTTTTTAAAAAGCCTGCTTTTGAAAGCATATCCTTCCTTTGGGTCTATGCATATTATTTTATGCAAAACATTGCATAAAACTGAGCAAAACAAAATTATTGGACAAGCGTGTATTTTAGATTGTGCTACCTTACATTAAGCTGGTATGGAGGTGGACAAACCTAAAAAGAAAGTTTTAAAAAATAAAACGTATACATCCTCTTTCTTATTTTCATATTAAGGTGCATGGCCTGAAGTTGTCATTGTGCGATCAATATATTCCTTTTTTTTTTTGCTTAGTTTCAGTTTAAAAATATCCTGGGATAATTATAAGGAGACTATTTCAAGACAATGCATTTTGTTTCCAAAATCCCTAGTAATAAAAGAATGAAGTAGCCACACCAATGCCAGCATTTGACCTCATGCTTGCTAAGATAAAGAAATCTGAGTTATGTGAAACATCACAAGATGGTTGTTCTTATGCAACAATACACTTTTCATTGATGTCTGTAGCATTTGTAAGATACCCTGGCTGTGTTTTAAATTAAGTTTTATTGTTGCTGTTTTAGATTAATACAATTTCTTGTCTTTCTGTCTCTTTACCTCAATCACTGTTTGCTATTCCGGACATCCCAGTTGTAGACTGCAGCTTTGGTCAAGGCGCTTGTGCTTGGCAACAAGATGCAAACGATGACTTTGACTGGAATCCTGCAGATCCTGAGTTTGGTAACTAAATACGTCCTGATTTTATGAAGTTCTATTCATTACCAGAAAAATAAACCAGCTTTTATTTATAGGGTTGGAGATTTATTATCAAAACTTGGCCTCGTATTGAATCTTTCTCTGGAAAGATTCCTAACTTTTGATGGAGCCCCTGGACCTACAGCACATTTTAGATAAGAACATTCATCTAATCCAAACAACTCTTCAAGGTCTCCATCAGAATCTTTCGGTTCCTTGTTTCCTGATCTTATTAACTGGGGTTGAATCTGACATTTTTTGCTTAAACAGCTGTGGTCTTTTACTTTTGAGGAAGTAACCATAGGATTCAGGATGAAACAAACGTCACAATGTTTCCCCACACTGTAATTCTCTTTCTGCATGTTTTTAGGTGATGGATATTATATGACAGTTTCAGCCTTCATAGGTCACAAGAGAGATGTTGGGCGTATGAAACTTCTTCTCACCCATCTGGAGCCAAAGAGCATTTATTGTTTGATTTTTAGTTATCGACTTGCAGGAGAAAGGGTAGGAAAACTGCAAGTATTCCTAGGCAATGCAACTAGCAGCCCATCCTGGGAACAGAGCACGGGAAACGATGAACGATGGAGGACCGGACAGGTTGAAGTGCACACAGGGGCTGAAACAGCTATGAATGTAAGTTAAAGGCTAAAAAAATCCTCAACCACAGATCTTTCCAGGTTTTTGCCTTATATAGATTACAACAGAGCTGGGCGTGTTAACTCTATTGCATACTTTAAATCACTTGTAACTATTTGTATTTTGGTTTACTATTCTTTAAAAGCTACCTAACTGTAATATAGGTTTATTCAAAGTATGCTTCTGGTTAATAATTCCTGAGGAGATTCTCTTGCTTATGACCTTTCCTTGTGGACTTTTATGAGATACCTATTTTACCACTGCCAGATGAGCTAGACTAAAGACACCCTAACATTAGAGTAAAAAGAGAAGAGGGGAGAAATACTTTCATACTTGCAAGATCGATAACCCCTTCAGAAAAGAAGCATAATGAATACCAGCTCTATATCACATGGATCAATGATCAGAATCTTGGAAATCTGAAAGTATTTCTCTCGTCTTTTCACTCTTCGAAAAACTAGGCAGAGTCATTTCTGAATTGCTTATCATGCTTTCTCCCTCTTCTGCAGACTCAGACATCTTTTTAATGAGTCCATTCTGAGCTCTTCCCCTGCATCACATTCTCACATACCATTACAGGCGTTGAGAAACCTGTTCAAGGTGTACATTCTAGGGTATAATGGAAATCTTTTTTCTAACAGGCATATGACCTGTGAATGAACCAGAGTTATTCACCAATAACAAACAACAATTTGAAAATGATCTTCATCTGGAAGGTCGATTAAATCAATTGCTACAGGAGCATAAAATAAATGGGAACCACATTTATTTATTTATTTGTTTGTTTATTTATTTTAATATTTTCTGAGTGCTTTAGATTGTATGTTTTCTAAAATTTAATTGTGAGTTATTAGCAATAGCACTCAGACTTACGGTATATGCCACTTCATAGTGCTTTACAGCCCTCTCTAAGTGGTTTACAGAGTCAGTCTATGGCCTCTAACAATCTGGGTTCTCATTTTACTGGCCTCAGAAGGATGGAAGGCTGAGTCAACCTTGAGCTGGTCAGAATCGAACTGCTGGTAGTTGGCAAAATTAGCCTGCAGTACTGCATTCCTACCACTGCATCATTGTGTCACCACAGCAGGATGGAATTATTGCTAAAGTAATCCAGACATTTAACATGTTAAAGTATTCTTAATGACTAAGAGAAAAACCAGTCGGAAGATTCAAGACATTCAAATGCTAGGAAAAAATTCTGTTGCTATTCAGAGATATTTATAGTTCTATGAGAGAACCATTTTTTCCTCTTTTTTTTAGCGTTGGATAGGGAAACTACTTCACACAGGTTGTGGTGTGCTTTTGAAATGTTCTAACATGGTATTGGAAACGTTTCTATATATGACAAATTATTGTTTCAAGAAAGGAACAACAGTACTGTAGTTGTAGTTGTGGTAGTTACCTATCTCGTTATCCTGTAAAATTGCATTATATGAACCTCAGAAGCACTGCAGTCATCATAGATAGCCTTGCGAAGATTATGGAATTCCTTCCCTCTTCTATTAGCGGAAGATGACAATCCAGCTAAAGTAAAGAGACAGCCTGCATCTAATTAACAGCTGCCGTTAAACTTCCTTAGTATTTAAATTAAACAGCATTTATCATCTATTGCACAAAACAATTGAAGTTGAATATGTAGGATTTAGATTCTTATAATGAATTAATAATGATGCCAAAGATAATAAAGCTATGTGTTTATCCAACCCCTTTATGTATTACCTTATCCCACCCCTTCATATAAATAGCACAATTGTATTAACCACGTTTTCTTTCTTCATCAGGTCACTTTTGAGGCAGAACGTGGGAAAGGTAAAACTGGAGAAATTGCAGTTGATACCGTTCTACTGTTTTTTAATTTATGTTCTGAAGACCAGTTAACGTTGGATATCTGAACAGACTGTTTTTAATTTCTATTCTACTCTATATAATATAATATTATTTTAAAATCTCCAACAGAGGTTTTATAATGCCTTAACCTAGATAAAACATAGATCTGGAAATTTCATCTTTAACTGTGGCGCAGATTTTTTTTTAAAAAAAAATATTAATAGATTTAGATGTTTTTGCTTAGATTGTTCATCTGAACCTAAACATGCTACATTTTTCTGTACATGTAACTATGCGGTGTAATTTTTAGTCATGTTATAAAAAAATGTTTAGTGGTTCTACAAGAGTAATTTTTGCATAAAATCCCTGTAAACTTTCCCTTTCAGTGGAGAATAGCTCTGACTATTCTTAGGATTTTTCACATTATCTAAACCAGAGGTCTCCAACCTTGGTCC
>JANHFO010008939.1:38820-55770 GCA_032468095.1 Pareas carinatus | reverse complement strand
TTTTAGCCACCAAGAGTCACATTTGTGAGAAGAGGGTTATTTAAATAGATTTGATAACTATATATGATAAAATGGATGAGAAACCTATAGACCTCCAGATGCAACTTAAATAGAACACCTAAGTATTTCAGTGACCATGGCAATGGTAAGAGATGTAGAAAATTATAGTTTATGAACATTTGGAAGACCGTAGGATTTCCATCTCTATTCTGAAATGTCTTTCTGATAGCATTGCAATAAAAAAGGATATGGCCTGCAGTGACAAAGGCAGAAACAAACCATTCGTTAAATTTATCCACAGTCTTCAAGTACATATTATTTGTTAACCACATGTTTTCATCCACTAGGTCAAGAGCAGCATGAGCTATGAACTGATTCAGGTGGCGATGGTCATCCTGAGAGGGAAAAAATAAAGCTCAATTCTAAAATACTGGAAACAAAGTATAAAATAACTTTATCTTAGCTATTTTTCCATGCATAACGTCTTTGCATAACATCCAATATTAATCAACTTGCTTAAACAGTGTAAAATATATGTTATAATACATAACTATGAAGAGAATACATTCAGACTAGTGCGATATTAGATACTAACATATATACTTCTATGTAGTTTAGAACAGAGTTCCCCAACCTTTCCAGCTTTGAGAACCAGTGGAGGGGATAGTGCTGTGCAAACAGTGGGCAAGTACGCGCTCGCCCGCTGCTTGCACAAGTGGTGATGTGCATTCACGCTCATCCCTTCGGGGGGTCCAGTTTTGAACAGCTCACGACCCAGCAAGGGCCATGGCCTAGGGGTTGGAGGACCCCTGGTTTAGAAAATGTATTTTTTGCAGTCTCTAAGAGGAGAAAAAGGTGGTTTCAAACATTTATTTATACTGAAATATATCCTTTTATACTAAATCATACTTAAGACATAAAAGTTTGTCCAATTTATGTGGGGGACAGGAAGATAAAATCAAATAAATGGATGTTCATCGAGATAAATAATCCAGGTGAGATGGGCAACATGTAACTTGAATATGCTTAATTTTCAATAATAACAAATTAAAACTATTAAATTCCAA
Organism: Pareas carinatus; assembly: GCA_032468095.1. Lineage (NCBI taxonomy): Eukaryota > Metazoa > Chordata > Lepidosauria > Squamata > Pareidae > Pareas > Pareas carinatus. The sequence goes on along the minus strand of JANHFO010008939.1, from coordinate 54,703 downwards.
AATCAAATTAACAAAGATCCTGAGTGATTAAGGGATAGAATGATTTGATACTATATATTCTGCATCTGAACAAGATTTCATACCTTAGATTCTACTTTACCAGCTGGTAGAAATTCCATTTCAAATACGGGATTATCATGGTGACCTACAATTACAAAATAGTAGCTTCCAGACATAATGAAAATATGGCCTCTTCTGAAAGAGAACAGAATCATGCAGTTGGAAAAGAAATGGTTTGCAGGAAAAAATATTGTGACATATACTAAATGTTAAAAGCATCTCTAGCGGTACAGTTAAATATTGATTAGTGCAGATAATGATTCCTATGAAGTTCCTGCTTGATCTGAATTGGTACTATTTTAAGTTATATTCATATATAAAGTATTGTGATTTGCTCCAACTCAATGGCAATGATAACTTTAAACATATGTTTTTATTAATAATTATAGTAAAGATTACAAAAAAAATGTTTAAAATTTAATGCTAATGTACAAAGTATAATTTTGAGTAGCATTCCAAGAATGCCAAATTCTTTCTCAACCCCATATCTGAGATTTGTATCATTGTATAATTCTAATTCACATTTACTGAAATATCAACTCCAATATTTACATTGTATTCATTGTATTTCAATAAACGTTCAACAGTCAATACAAGTAATGAATGACATTAGTACAATAGGAAAAATAACCATATCCTTTTTGTTGTCAGTTGAAAATTTCTCACAATTATTTATGTAAATAATATATTTTTAAAAGATATTATTGGGGGATGGGATGCATAATGCTAATCTCACTTTTTTACCTGGCTATAATTAAGCTTAAGCTTATTTTTTTAAAAATAGTATATTTGATCAGAATAAAGTCTCAGCAAAATTTCAGAGAATTGTACTATTTATTTGTTCATTTATGGAAATAACCTATTCCTTGGGCACCTGAACATGTTGACTTAAACATAAGGAAAGATAATAGAAAGCACAGATTGGAAAATATATTCCAGATGATCATAATTAAAAATCATATTTGATTTGATTATTGATTTTATTTTATTGGCCAAGTATGTCTGGACACACGGGGAATTTGTTTCCTGTGTACATGCTCAATACTTACGTACCAGTTACAAATGACAAACTGTGGTTATAATCATAAGGCTGTAAGTGATTGTAAGGCCCCTCCTCAAGAAGCCTTCCCTGGATCCAGCAGAACTAAAAAACGTTCGTCCAGTCTCCAACCTACCCTTTGTGAGAAAGGTTGTAGAAAAAGTGGTGGTAATGCAACTTCTACGGTCATTGGATGAAGTGGATTATCTAGACCCTTTTCAGTCTGGCTTCAGGCCTGGCTATAGCACAGAAACTGCTTTGGTCACATTGATGGATGATCTCTGGCGAGCACGAGATGAGGGTCACTCCTCCATTTTGGTGCTACTTGACCTCTCAGTGGCCTTTGATACCATTGACCATGGTATCCTTCCAAGACAATTAAGAGAGCTAGGAATAGGTGGCACTGTTTTGCAATGGTTCTTATCCTATCTCTCTGGTCGTTCACAGTCAGTGTTGACAGGAGGACAGAGATCAACCCATAGGTCCCTAGTCTGCGGGGCACCTCAGGGTTCGGTCCTCTCTCCCCTCCTTTTCAATATCTACATGAAGCCGCTGGGTGAGATCATTCAACGTTTCAGGGTGAGATATCAGCAATATGCTGATGATACACATTTTTATATCTCCACCCTGCACAAATTCAATGAAGCAGTGGACGAGATATGCCGATGCCTGGAGGCTGTTAGGGTCTGGATGGGAGTCAACAGGCTCAGACTTAATCCAGATAAGACCGAGTGGCTGTGGATATTACCTCCTAAAAATCATACTGACTGTCCATCCATAGTTCTGGTTGGAGAGAAATTGTCTCCCTCAGAACGGGTTTGCAATCTGGGTGTCCTCCTTGATTCACAGCTAAAATTAGACCACCATATAACTGCTGTGACTAGGGGGACCTTTGCATAGGTTTGCCTAGTGCATCAACTGCGACCCTATTTGGATCAGGCGGCACTTTGTACAGTCACTCACACCCTTATCACCTCACGATTAGATTACTGCAACACACTCTACATGGGACTACCCTTGAAAAGTGTTCAGAGACTAGTTACTCCAGAATGCAGCCACGCAAGCAATTTTGGGTATACCTAGATACACCCACATTACACCAATTCTCTGCGAGCTGCACTGGCTCCCTATTGGTTTCCGGACACAATTCACGATGTTGGTGATCACCTTTAAAGCCCTACATGGCTTGGGACCAGATTACTTACCAGACCATCTTCTATCACATATCTCTCAACGACCGATAAGGTCTCACAGGGTTGGCTTTCTCCGGGTCCCGCGGGGGAGGGCCTTCTACGTGGCTGTTCCGGCTCTTTGGAACCAATCACCTCCAGGGATCCAGACCATCCCCACCCTAGTGGCCTTCCAAAAAGCCTTGAAGGCTTGGCTTTTTCGGCAGGCTTGGGGCTGTTGATCTCATGAGAGCCAACCACGAAAGGTGTGTGAATGTGTCTTTGCGTTTTATTTGTAGTTTTATATATATTTACTTCATAATCTAATCTATTTGTATATATTATTGTTAACTATGTAATTTTTCATATTCTTATATTGTAAGCCGCCCTGAGTCCATGGAGAGGGGCGGCATATCAATGTGAAAAAATAAATAATTGACAAACAGTGACTGCGATCCTTAAATTAAATTGGTTGAATAGGAAAGATTGGCTACCCAAATGATGCTAATTTCAAATTCAATACCACCCCATAACCTAAAAAACACGAATTCTACATCATAAGATTCCATCTAAAAGACTTTCAATTAGAGTTTCCAGGGTTGGAAACAGCCTTGTAGGTCACCGAAGGGTCGAAGATTTCGACTTTTACTAGCGCAGCGTTGCCGTCTATCTCTTTTTCCATTAAGAAACAAAATACTATGAAATCCCAGCCATCCACTTTTAAGAGAATTCGTGGAAAAAACACAGCGCGACAGCTCACCCGAAGCCGTAGCTCGACGGGCTTCCAAAGACGACCGAAAAGGCGAGAAGCAAACCCTTCCTCCGCAAGAACAGCCGGCGCTGCTTTATGTCGTCAGAAGCTCCGCCCCTCCAGCCGGCGCTGCTTTATGTCGTCAGAAGCTCCGCCCCTCTTCCCTTAAAGCGCGAATTAGAAAATCGCCCCGCGTGTTCTCGTGAGAATTGTGGGATAGCAACGCGTCCGGTCGTTGATGGTAGCAATAGCGACAACGGCGGGGATTGGAAGAGGCGGCCCAGGGCGCATCTTCATTGGACGCGGTTCCTTCGGGGGGCGGGGCGTGAGGAACGCACTGGCCCGTTTGTTTGTTTGAGGCTTTTGGGTGGATCTTGCAGAGAGGAAGGGCGGTTTTCTTCTCTGCAGCCGGGTCCAGCTTGGTGCGTTGCTGTCTGTGCTTAAGCTCAAGCTTTCGCCTTCCCTTGTCTTTCCGATCCCCAGTGTGTGCAAAATAAACCCGGAAGCGAGTAAGGCTGTGGAGGGAGAGGGGTGGGAAAGTAGCCTGAGTGGTGGGATGTCTAGGAGACAGAAGTGGGGCTGATGTTCTGGAGGGATTAATTTTTTTTTTAACTGGGATGAACTTATTGCTTTGGTGATTTTTTTTGTGTGCAGAGCAATGGGTGGAATGCTGCTTTGGGTATTGTTATTTAAATGTTAAAAGTCTGAAGCTTTCCCCAGAGAAGTTAAAATTTTCTGGGCTAGTTTTAAAAAAAAAAATAGAAGTTTTGATTTTGTTTGTAAATAAAACCCAAACTTTTATAAGATAGAAAATGGAAAAGTAACCAATGAAGGGGAACCTTCTCTAGTTCATTTCAAGGGCATAAAACAATATAGCAAGTAAATAAAAATGCATAAAAGTGGATTTAGGGGATTAGAGTGGCTTTATATGATTTTAATGATAATGAACGTAATCTTCCTTTCAGAACCTGGTATTCTGCAGATGTGCTAGATCTCACCATGTAATACCCAGTTGGTACCCAACAGTGAAAACGATGGGTGTTAAAATACAGCACATCTGGAGAACCAAGTTGAAGAAGGCTAAAAACATAAATAGGGACTGTTTATGATTACAGTTGAGAACCAATTTGGTCTAGAGGTTAAGGCACCAGGCTGCAAACCAGTAGACTTTTGAGTCCAAACTTAGCCATGAAAGTCAACGGAGTGACTTTGAGCCAGTCACTCACTCACTCTCAGCCGAACCCACCTCACAGGGTTGTTGGGAAAATAGGAGGAGGAAGATGTCTTGGATATGTTCACTGCAATGAGTTATTTGTAAAAATAATAAAGGCAGGATACAAATAAATTAATAAAATAATACATGACCTTTATTTGATAAGAGTATTTTACTGATGGTTGTTTTTACTGAAGCTTTCAGTGTTTCATTTATTTGCAGCTACACATCTGTTCTTTTTAATTTCTTCTGTAAAATAATATTTCCATAAATTCAGATCTAAACTGAGTTGATTACAGCTATGATTATCTATGATCTTCCCCAAATGAATCTGTACCTTTGTTTATTTATGTAGTTCAGTTATTCAAACTAAATATTTAAGTTTTAATGTATCTACGTCTTTGTGCATTTCACAAACTGAATTCTAGTCTATGAAATCTTAAATTGCAGTAAAGAAAGTTGTAGTAAACTAGTGATATAACATTTTTATTGTTGTTTTGCTGTAGCATATTACTCTTTCTTCCAAACGTTTAATTTTTTAAATGTTGACAATTTAGATTTCAGCATAAGGTGCTTAGTATTCTAATGGAGTCCATTTATATTGCCAAAATATGTTACTGTGCAATTGGATTATGGATGTAAATAATAATATTACATTATTATTTTTTTCATATTTTCAGATTCTGATGTCTTCATCTGAATTTAAGGCTCTGTCACAAGATGACCTCCGGAAACAATTATACCAGACATTTAAAAGCCGAGGTGTTTTGGACACACTTAAGGTCTTTGATTTAAACTAGATTAAAATTAGGATAATCTGGGTCGTAATCTTGGCAAAGTCAGTTGAATATTTGATCAAGTTATAGTAATTTTATTTAAATTTTTGTTAAAAATGAAGCAACTTGCACTTTAAATGATGCTGGGTGTACTAAAATATATAGTGGTAGTGATAAAATATATAAAAACTTAACAGACATGCAGTTTTTGATGTCTTGTTGATTTACATATCTATTAGATATCTTTACCAGTTGCATACACAACTGCTTTTAATACATTATTGGGAAAGAAAAAAACTGGAATGTAACATTCATACAGTAGTTTAAATTCAGAGGTATGAAGCATGATTCTCTTTTTAGCTACATTAATATGAGTTATTGCATTTTAAATTCTTGCCATTTTAAAGTGGAGTGTGGTTTGAAGGATTTTCTGCCATTCTTCCTTGCAAATCCTTTCAAGCTCGGACAGGTTGGATGGTGACTGTCGGTGGACAGCCATTTTAAAGTCCCTCCAGAGATGTTCAATAGGGTTCAAGTCAGGGCTCTGATTGGACCACACTCGGACATTCAGAGTTGTCTCTAAGCCATTCCTGTATTGTCTTGGCTCTGTGCTTAGGATCGTTGTCATGTTGGAAAGTGAACCTTGAGCCCAGTCTGAGATCCTAAGCACTGGAACAAGTTTTCATTGAGGATATCCCTGTACTTTGCTCCATTCAGCTTTTCCTTGCTCTCATCAGACCAGAGAATCTTGTTTCTCACAGTCTGAGAATCTTTAAAGTGTTTTTTTGCAAGCTGACTTTCATGTGTTTAGCACTGAGGAAAGGCTTCTGTCCAGCCACTCTGCCATAAAGCCCAGCTTGGTGGAAGGTTCCAGTGATGTTTGTCCTTCTGAAACTCTGTCCCATCTCCACACAGAATCTCTGGAGCTCAGTCAGAGTGACCACCGGGTTCTTGCTCACCTCCCTCACTAAGGCTGTTAACAGAATAGCAGAGTTGGAAGGGATCTTGGAGGTTTTCTAGTCCAGTGGCCCCCAACCTTTTGAGCACCAGGGACTGGTTCCGTGCAGAGAGGTTTTTCCGCGGACCTGGGGGAGTGTGGCTTCATGTGCTGCCTGCATCTTGTGAATAGGCCTCCGCTTGTTTGCATGGCCTGGTTTCTGGCATGCTGCGACCCAGTGCTGGTCCATGGAAGCCCTATATCATTTCAGACAAATAGTTGTCCAATCTCTTAAAAATTTTCAGTGTTGGAGCATTCACAACTTCTGGAGGCAAGTTGTTTCATTGATTAATTGTTCTAACCATCAGGAAATTTCTCCTTAGTTCCAGGTTGCTTCTCTCCTTGATTAGTTTCCATCCATTGTTTCCTGTTTTGTCTTCGGGTGCTTTGGAGAATAGCTTGACTCCCATTTCTTTGTGGCAACCTGTCAGATATCAGAACACTGCTATCATGTCTATGTTGTAACTGTACCAACCTGTCTCATAAAACACTTGCTGTGCCCAAATTATTGTTTATTTTTAATAGAATTTATTTGGCCAAGTGTGTCTGAGCACACAAGGAATTTGTCTCTGGTGTACATGCTCTACACTTACATGCTAGCTACAATTGACAAACTGTGATTACAATCATAAGATACAATCATAATCATGAAGTACATTCATCATGTCATATACATATAAGCTGCAATCAGCAAACTGCGAGTCTAATTATAAAATACATTGATAATCATAAAATATATTCATGTCATCATGTCATAAAGTACAATCATGTCACAAAAACACCATCATGTCATTCGATACATTTTTGTGATAGATTTAGAATAGTCATAGAAATACTAATAGTCAAGCTACAAGTCAACCTAAATGAAACAACTATTATATATTGTAAGATATAAGCTAGTGATTGCCAAAAGATTTCCCAGTCCTAATCTTTAAGATTAGACTACATTTTCATTTTGTTCAATGGAACTTTTGAAATATCTCAGATCAAAACATGAAGTTTAAATAGGAATCTGTTATGATATTAATAACTTAAAGTCATCTAACTAGGGATATCCACCTTGTGTTTCTCATTCCAAACTGTATCCCCAAACCATAGCTTTATCCTTAATATAAATTATTACAAAACCAATACCATATAATACATAACCCAGTTTTGCTTTTCCAGATTTAAAATGTCACTAGGTATAATGTATATACCCTGTTTTTCTTCAGGAAGGAAGTTTAAAACGACAATAATGAATCTTTTGTTGTTTCAGACACAACTCCGGAAGCAGCTCATACATGAACTAATGAATCCAGTTTTATGTAGAGAAATAACCCCAAAGGCTATTTCTAGTGAATGCGGTTCATTGATCATTATTGCATGTAATAGTCTGGTGGCAGATCACTTGCGGAGATGTGGCTATGAATATTCGTTATCTGTCTTTTACCCAGAAAGTGGATTAGAAAAGGATAAAGTAAGTACTTTCCTCTTTGAAAGTGAAGAGATATTCCCTGAACATGCGTCTGTCACTCAAGTCATAATCCTGTTGTTTCATCCTGACTTTCAGGTTCTCGAAATCAAAAGAGGACCCCAGTAGTTTTCTCTGTTATTTGTTACAGTGTGCCTTCTTAATTTAGAACTGGGACTTAAAGAAACTATTTTTATTCTTTTTATACTTTGAGGAATTCCTCAACTTACGACAGTTTGCTTAACAATGGTTCAAATTAATGATCATCTTGGAAAGGGTGGTTTATCCCCTGAAAGGCACTTGTAGTCAATGCAAAATATTGCACCATCCCTCATGTGATCATGATTTGAGCGCTTGACATCCTATCTGTGTTTATAACCAGTTGTCAAACAGGTCGTGTGATCACTATTTGCAATCTTCTCTGCCAGCTTCCCTAGAAAGCCAATGGGGAAGCTGGCAGGGAAGGTTGCAAGCTGCTGCCATTTGCTGAGGACTTCTCATCTGTGGAGACAAGCTGAAAAAGCTCTCTGCCAAAGGATTTCAGCTCTGCCTGCCAGCCCAAATCCCAAGGAGGCAAAAAGCTTAAATCCTTTGGCAGGAAGTTCTTTCAGCCAACTCCCAGAGACAAGTGGGAGCTGAAATCCAAGAAGATGTCAAATTCCTGCTAGGTCTTTTAGTTTGTTTGCTTGAGTATATGCCACCAAGTAATATCTCAAAGTCTGCACTGAATGTCACTAAAATCCATTAAAAATTGAAATCACTAAATTTTTCCAGGCAGCTTTAAGCTTGGTTTCCTCACAGCTCCCATTTATTTATTTAATACCCTGTTTGAGGCAGCTAACAGCATTTTTTTAAAGAAACCAAAGAGTTTAAGCATAGTTTTCAATTTTAGTCCAGTGATTAAGAACCTGACAAGAAGCGTCCCTACAAATTTTCTTCAATACTGCATTAGGGGCAGGTAACTTTGTAGCATTTTACGGGCACAAGAAACTACTTTATTTTAAGATTGAGTTTATTAGGTCAGTATTGTGATAGAAGGGAAAAGTGACAAATTACTTTTTTGCTAACTTAAAGGTAAACCTATGAAATATTTGAAGAGGCTTTTTCATAGGAAATATCCAAATGTGGCACATATACATATACAATCTAAAACAGTAATGGCTATCCTTTTAGGCAACAAGTGCCTGGACAAGTCGAAGCTAATGAGTTGCAGGTCATGACATCATCACCCAGCCCTGCTACTCTCTTTCTGAGCATGCACATGCCCTTGTGATGTCATCGCCTGATGCCACTACTCTCTTTCTGAGCATCCTCAGCTCTGGGGCGATGCTGGGGCGACTTGGCTCGTGATCTAAAACAATCTATTCATGTGAACCTATAGTTATGCTGATGATACTAATTGGGTAAAGGAGCCACAGGAAAGAATTATAGTACTTTTACATGTTTATATGTAAAAGGCCTATACATTTTAAGTTTCCTTAAGAAACCTAAGAATGGCTTATGACTCTGCAAGTATTTTTGAAAGAAGAAGTGGAGAGATAAAGTTCATGGTTTCTCTAGGAATATTGGGCAGGAAAAGCAGTGAGGTTTTGAAGGACAAAAAATTTAAATTTGTATGTATGTGTTTATTTCTTACATTTTTATCTAATAACCAAGGTGCTCTTGGAAAATTTCATAGTTAATATATTACAAAGATTTTAAACTATGTTAAACAATGAAAACATTAGTTTGCAATAAATTAGTAATCCAGGAAAATATAGTTTCTAGTGCCGAATAAGGCACTAATACTGAGTAATAAAACTATAGAAATGCTTGGTATAAGAGTTGTGTCCTACCTGGTAATGAAAGAGGTCAAATGCATTTCTCTCTGGAGAGGAAGAATTAACATCTGAAGATTTCCTTGAGGTATTCTTATCTCCTGGCACCTCAGGGTTTTGAAATCAATACCAATTTTCATTTCCTGTAAATGGAGTTTGAAACAGAACTGGTGATCCAGCAGCTTCAATCAAGCATTGGTGTCCCATGACCTTTTTGGATAGTCCTACTTACTAATACTGTAACTCTATTGGGACTACATTTCTGAGCCATTTTTAGAATTGTTCCATGTACTTGATGCAATGAAAACCCCTTTTCTATTACTTAATAATGCTTTGAAGAGTTCATCGGATTGATTGTAATAGATGTATATGTAACAGTGGGAATTATGGATGGAGACACTTTGTGGGCTATAGAAAAGGAGAACATGTTGACTTATACGAAGAAGTTCTATCCTTTGCCATTTCCAATATTATGGTATTTTGATTTTACTGTTCTCAACTATATAGAATTTAAAGTATTAGTTGATGGTTAAGAAATTTTTCTTTTTCCATAGGAGCTTAGTGTACAAGATCTGCTCCGGCTAATTAGGATCAACCCAACGAGTGACCTATATAAAATTCTGGTAAAAGAATATTCAAGAAAATTTATGTATTCAGCTGCTGGTAATGAGCATTATTTTGAATAAATGGATTTCTGTTTACAGATTTCAGATTCATCAAAAACCAGCATGAAAGGTATGACTTTTGATTTATTTGTTTTAAACTGTTTGGTGATATGTACTTGTCAGTATAAGCTCCTCAAAAATGTTAAGGAAATGAATGTCATACAGGCATAAATAAAATGTTAAAATCCTAACCTTGTCCATTACTGAGATCTTGTTCCTGATTACAGGCAGTCCTCGAATTACAGCAGTTCATTTACTGACCGTTCAAAATCACAATGGCACTGGAAAAAGTGACATGACCATTTTTCACACTTATGACCATTGCGGCATCCCCATGGTCATATGATCAAAATTCAGATGCTTGGCAACTGGTTCATACTTACGACTGTTGCTGTGTCCCACGGTCATGTGATCCCCTTTTGCGACCTTCTAACGTCAAAGTCATTGGAGAAGCCAGTTTTGCTTAATAACCAGGTTACTAACTTATTAATGGCAGTGATTCATTTAACAACTGTGGCAAGATGGGGCAAAACTCACTTAACAAATGTCTCGCTTAACAACAGAAATTTTGGGCTCAGTTTTGGTCGTGGTCGTAAGTCGAGGACTACTTGTTCTTGCAGATTGAACATTAAAAAACATTGCCCACAACCACAGAAACGTTCTTCATCCCTACTTTAAAACAAACCTTCTAGTTAGTATAAAATTAAAGCAGAAGAATGATTAACATTTAGTATATTTAAACAAGATAAATTGGTGTCAGAATTTGCAAAATGTCACTTTTGGTTTCGTGTAAATGAATGTTCTGAGGAAGAATTGGGCAAGATAGGAATAGGTTTTGGTAAATGATATGACTACAGTGTTAAAAGATCAAAATTGTTTTGCTTTAAATTCCCTGAACCTTTCTTTGCCGCCTAATTGTTATGGCAGCGGCCCCCAATTAAGGACCCGTTCCTTGGAGAGTGGTTTTTTCGCAGACCGAGAAGATCATGGTTTCACACATTGCCTGGATCCTGGGCTTGCGTGGAGGGGGCTTCACTTGCTTGTGTGGACTGGTTCCTGGCGAGCCATGGACCCAGTGCCAGTGGTTGGGGACCACTGTGTTATGGCATAGCAATCTTTTCTGACATTTCTCCTTGTGAGAGATAGATTTGTTATTAATTGTACTTCTCCAAGGCTTTCTTGTACAGATTTTAACAGAATTGGTGGAGTACAATTTCTGTAAGGAAACCTGTAATGCAGAAACTCAGACAAGTTCAACGCTCTACAAAGAATCTCTTGGTAAGTTTAGTACTATAATTGACTTCTCCTCAGGCAACTCGGCAAACTGTGTAGCCTCAGTGAATCTGTGTATATTCTTTAGCAGGATTTTAGATGAGTGCCAAAGCCTCTTAGCCATTTTAATGTTAAAATGTGTACAGGTACCTTTCAATTACATTGGCCTCATTTTTGTTAGGAATAGATATATTACAGTTTGTAAATGGAGGTTATGTTCCAATAGAAGAGAATATCTGTAGCTCAGGATTGAACGATGTAGTCTTTGATGTTCTCCGAACTCGGTGGTTTGCTTGCAGACATTTCATTACTCACAAGGTAACAACAGTGTTAGCAAGTGTGCAGTTTGCTCCATGTTTATGTACAGTAGTTTGCAAGTTATTGTATATAAACAGGGAGTAAACCTCACATTCACTACCACTGATGATGTTACCTAACAAACAACCGAACACAGGGAACATCAAAAATTCCACAACGATCATTCAGTAATGTTGACACCAAGTGTTTTTTTGCAGATTTTTTTTTAGAGATAGGTCATATGAGTTGAGTACAGGGTGAGTAGCAGAATTATTCTTCCTGCTCCCCTTGCCATATGTAGAGTATTGTAAGATTAAAACATGGCATCTGTTCCTATGATCCCCAAAACATCTATTTCTCTGAAGAATTCCATTGTTCAGCTTCTCATTTGCATGCTAAGTCAGTTTTCCATATTTGTCTGCATTTTAAGTTCTGTTTTCAACCTCTATCATACTGCATTATATGAATATAGCAAGAAATACCAAACTGATTTGGTTCCATATTCTTACCTTTTGATATTTTTTTACTAAATTTTATACCACAATAATGGAACACTTCATATATTTTGTTTTTATAGCTGAGAAACTTCAACTAATTGATGAACAGTTTGCAGACATGTATCCTCAGCGTCATTTATCTGAGTCTTTTCATGTAAAACTCACTGAATATAAAAGAGAAATAGAGCAGCAGCTTCAAGCAGAGATGTCACAAAAGGTAACAACAGCTAGAAAGGAGAAAAGGAATAGTTATAGTTATATGAAATTGCATGCTTATGTTGTTTTATGTTTGTCTTCTTGTTTTCATGGCTGGCTTTTCATTAAGAAAATAAAACCCAAGGAAGAAAAGAAAATAATCAATATTTGTTGAACTTAACATTATTGATATCATGAATAAAGGGAATTTGTTATAAGAGAGAAAACCTTCTCACTTGAGTAGATTATGTGAATAGGTGATACTCTTAGAGTATGTGATATAAATAACTAGCTGCTGGTACCCATGCTCTGCTATGGGTATTACCAAGAAAATTGAATGTGGGAGCCAGCTGGGAGCAGCAGAGCTGGCTTTGGAAGGCAAGAACTCGGAGGAGGTGGGTTGAGGAGTTGGAGGCGGAGCTGGCTGGGAGCAACAGAGCTGGATTTGGAAGGCAAGAACTCAAAGTTTTTCCTCCACTTGAGGCCCAATCCCCTCAGGGCACTCCGAGAGGCACCGTGAGCCACGCTGGGTTGAAAATTGCCCGCGTGGGGCACTCTGAGACAGCGCAAGGCACTCTGAGCCAGTCTGTACTGTCCAATAGTGAAAAGAGCCACGCTAGGTTGAAAATCGGCTGCGCGAGGCACTCTGAGCTACAAAAGTGCTAGATTGGAAATCGCCCAACACGTTAGAAAATCAGAAAGCGGCTTGGTTGAAAAGAACCTGAATCTCTTGCTGCTGTGGTGTGTGTGCGCACTCACCTCCTTCGCACTCGGCTCCTTGATCCTCGCTCCCTCCCTTGCCATAAATGTTAAATAACTCTAGCAAACAGTAATATTTTTAAAATATAAAATTCTGAATTAGTGAGTGCCTAGATGAGAAGACAAAGCTTTGTGCCAAATTTGATGTTTGTAGTTTTTACACTTTTGGAGATCTCATGATGAGTGAGTGAGTGAGTCATTTTTGAGAAATATATAGATAGATAATTTGAATGATAGTTAAAGTAAAAAGGACAGACAGGTAGCTAATTGGATTGTTCCTTAGTGTCATCTACAGCTGACAGATAGCATCTCGGAAAAACTACAGTTAGATCTCCAAATAATTTCTTCCCCCACAGGAGACAATTTTACATAGGGAAGTAGTATATCAAGGGGAGGTATTAACAGATTTCTTTGCAATATGTTGGTGCATCCTTTCCTGTTGGAAAAGTAGAAATACGTCCAGAATATATGTATAATATCAAAATCAGATTGTATATATTCTTATCATAACATAGGCCACAAACACTGGTAGTATCGAACGGAGTCCAGTGATGTTGAAATACCTGAACTTCTGTGCTGTTTTTACCCTGTGAATACCCTGTCTATTTCATACTCTTCTTTCCCAATACCTGAAATGTTCTAGATTGTAGAGATGAGTAAATAGAACCATGTTTGAGTGTAAATGAAGCATAACCAATGCTTTAAAGTACCAACCATATTCCCTGAATATCTGCATTTTAAGATAATGGCTTTGTTAATTCTAGGTGTGGGGTAATGCTACTACTTCAAATTTACCTCAAAAGTTAAAGATATACAATATGAAGAAATGTTTATGTCCTGAAAGAATTTAAAGAAATTATAAGATGAACTTTTAGCACTTGAAGCACAGGAAAAGTTGGTTGTTCAATTTCTGGCTTGAATACCTGTTTTCAGTGTTTTCATTTTTTAAATAAATGTAATAGTTGCAACACTTCAAGGATGTTGAAATTGCCAAAATCAGAATGGATGAAAGGACAAAATCCCAGAAAGAAATTTCAGAACTTCGGAAAGAGTTTCAAAGAGATCATCAGGCCAAGTCAGAGGCTCTCACCTCTCGAGAAAGAAATGCAATTGAGCGACTTCATAAACAGCAAGAGGTAATTTTTTTAAAAACTAAACCTACATAGCTACTAATTCCTTGAAATTTTCTGCAATGAAAGGGTTTGATGAATTGTCCAATATTAGAGAGTTACTGAAAGTAATTGCATATATTTTGCCTTGTTTTTTGATATCACACAGGGTTACTAGTGAATTACATACTCATAATAAAAATGGGTTTTTTAAGACCATTTCAATAGCAAAAGCACTTAGACTTCTATACCACTCCTTAGTGCTTTACAGCACTCTCTTGGTGGTTTATAGCATCAGCATATTGCCTCCAACAATCTGGGTTCTCATTTTATTGACCTCAGAAGACTGGAAGGTTGAGTCAACCTTGAACCTCACCAAGATAGAACTTCAGGCTGTGGACAGAGTTAGCCTGCAATACTGCATTCTAACCGCTGTGCCACTATGGCTGCTGTGAAGTGACAATTTCAATGGGACGATAATGTCACATTGTGATTTATCCTGTGGGTTGTCTACTAATATTCAGTTTCTGAATATCTCATCCTTATTTATTCAGCTAATGGCCTATATTTGTTAAGTGTTGCGAAAGAAATGGGAAATGTATTTTGTTTTGAGCTCACAAGGAAACATCCAGTCTGGAGTGTTCCATCAAGAAGTTTTGCACAGACTGTGTTGTAACAGAATAAAACTTTAATTATTTGAAGTATTCTATGCTTCATTGAAGAAAAACATGAAATATTTCAAATGTTTAGGACAAATTTTTCAATTAGTGTTCCACAGAAACTAGGGTGGCTCAAGTATTTGATGAGTTCTGTGAGAAGCTAAGCACAAAAAAGAAAAAAAAATCCAGTCAGTTTTCTATTGTTATAATTTTTCTCATGATCAACATTTTGGGGAATTTTTTTTAAAGGGTACAGGTTCTATGGTTTGTAAATTTTGAAAAGCATTTGAAATGAGAATGCAAAACAAGCCTCTTGGTCCAATTTCACCATAGGAGCACAAGCATAGATACAGTCATTCAGCATCACACTAGGTTGAAGAATAATCAGTTCTAGAATAAATATTTTACAATGCCATGTGTTCCTTAAAATGCCTGCTAGATCTCCCTCTCTTTCCAGATCATCTGACTCAATCTAAATCCAGCCAATTTAGAGAGGAAAATTGCAAAACTACTTCATTTTGTACATGAATAAAACATTGCGAAACGTGTTTCAAACTACTTGAAACATCTGTTTCAAGCTTAAAATGTTTTGCTTTTCCCTAGAGATGAGTGTTTGTTGTTGTTATCATGTGATTTGGAAATCATTACTTCATGTCCATTGATCTATCCTCATACTTGTTATTTCATCTAAGCTGCGATTTCTGTATCTTCTTGTGCTAGGTAATTAGCTTACCATAGGAACTTTTGGAAGCTGTTCTTTAAACCAGTGGTCACCAACCTGTGGGCCAGGACCCACCAGTGGACTGTGAGAAAATTTTGGTGGTCCACAGGAAAATCTGGAGATTATTTGAATTTTTTGTATAGTTGTATGATTCGTGTGTGTGTGTGTGTCTGTCTGTCTCTCATTCTCTGTCTCTTTCTCATTCTCTTTCTCTCTCTGCCTCTGTCTCTCTTTCGCTGTCTGTCTGTCTCTCATTCTTTCGGTGTTTGGGTGTGTGGATGTGTCTGCCTCTCTTTCGATCATTCTGTCTGTCTGTCTATCTCTTTCTGTGTGTGTGTGTGTGTGTGTCTGTCTCTCTCTCACTCAAGCAGGAACAAATATCACACTAAAATGTGTAATACTTAAAGAAACTTCAATTATTTTGTAATAATTAA
>JANHFO010008939.1:12750-30024 GCA_032468095.1 Pareas carinatus | reverse complement strand
CACAATACTCTGGAGCCAGCCTCGTGTCGTTTCCCGGGAAGCCAGCACTAACCAGGAGGGGCACGGGTCCAATAAACGTGGTTGCCTTCAGTCGTCCCAGGATCCTGTCCATGTCCTCAGGTGCAAGCTGTTTTTATATTGTGAATCGTTGTAAAGAAAGGAAGTCTATGTTGAATTGGTAGAGTTGCCCACTTAGCTAACAAATGTACTGTAAAAACCAGTTTCTGAGCCAGACAGTCCCATGATTCTGATTAAAGCAACATTTTAGCCCATTGAAGGTTTATTCATGTTTATGGTAATTATTGGATTGGCCAGGAGGAACAATTAATTAATAGCTTACACTGGGTATTGTGAACTCTTGTCGTTCCCACACTGTGTTTCATTCCTCTTCTTGGCTTGGATAATTGCAGAATAATGGAGGTTTTGTTGATATTTATTCTCTAGATCAAGAGGGCATTCCAGAACAGCTCAAAAGTGATGTGTCACATCCCTCTGGAGACATAGTAAGTTGGAACCATGTTCCAGCCTCCATGCCAGCAACAAGCATTTCACAGCAGGAGATAAGTAAGCTTTTGGTTCGCTTCTAGGAGTGCCTTGTTTGTAGATGGCTTATTTATTATAAGACCCAGAAGTTGAAGGTTTGGGTAGAACTGTTTTTAAATTACATTAACTGCTGCTCTGCAAGAATTATTATACATAATGGGGAAATTATATACAACAGAGAATAAAGAATAATTTAATTTTCTTTGTCTAGAAGCATTCAATATGCTGCAGTTTTAGACTAAGCAAGAGAGCAAAAAGAAAAAAAGTGCAGTTATTTTTCAATAGTCAAGTTCTTTTTTTCCATTTCAACACAATAGTGTTTGAAGGCAACATTGAATACAGTTGATTTGTCTTTCATTGATATTCTAAGGGCCTGAGAGATCATATAAGGTACCTGAAATCATGATAATTTTGTTCAAATAGGTTTTATAGCGTTAACCTTAGGAAGTGAATTCTGTAAGTTAAGAAAGTACATAATGAGAGTAGGATTTCCTCAAATGAACTAAAATACATTTTATCACTGTAGAGCTAGTCTGTTGTGGCAGACATCATTATTTAGCTAATATCTGTAGTACGAAGATACTGTAAATAAGCATTTTTATATCTACAAGAACAAGACAATTAATGATATTTTGAAGAAAAAGCACATCGAGTATTAAAATACATGTTCCAGCAGATTTGATTTTGGTGATGAAACTGCTGAATGTAACAGTGTAAAGAAGGCATATTTGATGTGGATGGATTCCAGGAGAAAATTCACTCATTTGTCCACCTTGTCCCTTTTGCCTCTTGGATAATTGTTTTCTAATATTTGGAGAGGAAGGATTCAAATCCCAACGCAAGTTTGAAACTGTACTATGCTATACATGAAATAGTGCATAACCCTGAAATGAAACTCTTGAAAGCAGATACTAATGGCATAGTGCCACAGCAGTGCACTTGTCTTCACTATTCATATCTAGTAGCTGAAAGGGCTGTCTTTCTAAATTGGTTTCTGAAAATTTTCCAGAATATATCCAGTAGCATTGTTCCCAAAAATCGTATTTCTCTTAAAACAAAAAACTAAATGTGGAAGATGCCAGGTTCTGTCCAAGTAATTCTGCAGTCCAAATAAAAGTTTTATTTTGTTTAGGAGGCCTACTGGCAATTATGAAAAAGAGCAAAAGTATGTATCAGTACTAATCAGAGGATGCAAGCTGTGGAATCAGACTTACCGTATTAATGGGCAAATCATTCTTCTCTATGGTACATAAGTTATTTGCCTTGTTATATATTAGGTGGAACAGAGAAAACTGTCCTAGAGGGAAGACATCATGAAGAACAAAAGGAGCCAGAATGGGAAGAAGAAAGGGCTGAAGAAGAGAAAATGCAAAGCGAGAGGTCTTTGGAAAGAGACCAAGGAGAATCAGAAAAAACAGATAAGGAAATAGTAATGTATCTCATTCTTACATTTTCACAAATGTTTATAATAAAAGCGTCCTGCACATAAGTCTGTAGGGGTCATGAGAGTTAGAAAGTTAGGTAGCCTATGAAATATTATTGTTATTGCTTGTTGGGCTTGTTTTTTGTGTAGGTTTTTACACTTTGGTTAATACTGGTTTTTCTATTAGTTTTAATATTTTAATTACAATTGTGAGATAGAAAGCCATATAAATCAATTAAATAAATGGTGTTCCAGAGGCAAAATTGTAGAATAACTCTTGACTTTAATATCTTTTTACAAAGTAGAACAGTATAACGCTAGGTTGGTTTTCTTTTTAAATGATTCTGAGAATTTGTTTTGATTTTTAGGGTACAGTTTGAAGAATAAATAGCGTTGCAGTGGTAGATTTCTGTGTGCATTTTTTAATGAGTATTTTGTGTTCTTACAGGGTTTACCTTTATCAAATTTTTCTCTTTAATAAAGAATTGCTTATGAATGTATTATCACTTGATGTAAATATGTAAATATTTCAAACTAAGCAATGCAATTTTCTGCTGGAAAAATAGTCTAAATCAAAAGCAACACGCTACCAACGGTATTCAATTTACCTTGCATTAATATGAGCAGGATTTGGAGAGATTGTTGAAGTTAAGAAAACAATGATCAGGATTTTGGTTTTATATTTAATTATATTCTTAGTGATTAAACATCAAGTTTGTGATCTTGAGTCACATTTAGCCCATCCAGATTCAATCCAACCAACACTATCAAACTATCCACATTTCTAAACCGATATATTTTTTCACAGTTAGAAGCAGAATCCTGGCCATTATTATTCTCTTCCCTTTTCTTCTATTCTTCCTGCTCCCCATACTACTACTTTACAGAATTGGTAATCCGGCTAAGTCATCAATATAACTTTTGAAGTTTTCAGGGGTCACGTCAGTTGTCTTTGTAACTAGTGTTGTTCTGCAGAGATTTCTAGAGCAGTACTTGATTTAATTTTCTTCTATTACAAAGCATTAAAATTGTACAACATTGTCATAGATCTCTTTGGAAAATTCACCTTGTAACAAGTCATTCCACTGGTCTAACTGTTTGCTGAAAGTTTTCTATCCTTAACTTTTAAGATATGCTTAGCCAGAACCTATCTTGAATGCTCCTTGCCTCAGTCAGAGAATGGAACACTGATTACTTTCTATGAATGTTCTTTGCAGTGTAGTGTATATAGCAATGATGGCTAACCTTTTAGGCACTGAGTGCCCAGAAGAGTTGCGACTAATGAGTCGCGGCTCGCGACGTCATCACCTGGTGCCATTACGTTCATTGCCCGGCGCTGCTACTCTTTCTGAGCATGCTCAGCTCTGGGGCGATGTTGGGGCAACTTGGCTTGCGTGCCAACAGAGAGGGCTCTGCGTACACACTGTGGCACGTGTGCCAAAGGTTAGCCATCACTGGTATATAGTATGGCTGCTGTATCTAATACCACTCCTTTTATTTGATTGAAGATGCATTTCTTTTGATGTTGCCATCTCTCCCTAGGAAGAGAGGGGGAATTAAGAGATAGCCTTTTTCCTTTTACTTTTACCTTGCTTTCTTTCCTTTTACTTTCACTAAAGCTTCTTCATAGTCTGTATTTGGTTCATTATTTTGTTCTATTCATTTGGCTGCCTATCGTGCAGTAGTGACTGTGAATGGCTAACACCAGTTTAAAAGACTGCCAAGTACAAAACAAAGGAAAATATAAAAAGAGCAAGAAAGAGCAAGAAATGGCAACTGACATGATAATTAACAAAAGTTCACAGGTTTAAACTAACCTGACCCTCATGCCTGGGATCACATCCAGGTCATCAAATCTGCTGTTCCAAAGGGCAGGTGCTGTGACAGGAAAGGCTACTTCCTGAATCTGTATGGCAATCTTTGATGAATGGAACCTGGAATATCATCATATTTGATGGAGTGAATAGAAACGGAAGGAAAGAGGTGGTCCTAAAGTTTGTTGGGTTAAAAGAACCGAGGCTAGAGCCTATACAGTGTGATGTTGGCCCACGCTTTACTTGTCACGTGGTTCTCATCTTTCTGAGAAATAGAGGAGATTAAGTCGTGCTTGGGTGTTTTGATTATACCGAATTGGAAGTTATCTTTACCGCAGGGTAGTGTATATAGTAATAGGTTTGATACCGGGGTGGAGATGCAAGAACCTGGATTCAGTTGTCAGGTACTTTGCTCCAATTGCATGATCTTTTTTTTTGTTGCTTTTTAAAAGCATGTCCAAAAATCTTTGGAGATGAATGAAGAGATTCAAAATGAAATAGCAACCAATGTGGAGACAAGTACTCTGAAGTCAGAAGAAGGTTCGGGCCCTGATGTTTCCAATCCACTTGAAAAATACATGAAAATAATACAGCAGAATCAAGATAAAGAACAGGAGAAAAAGGTAATATTTTAAATTGACATGAATAAGGTAATTTGGAAGATACCAGAAGTATAGTTGTATATATTTTGTTACCAACTGTATAGTTCTGTTTTCGCTAAAGTAAAAGCTTTGCTAGACATAACCAATCAAAAGTGAAGACCAAAGTTTTATCTTGCAGAAAAAAATGGAGGTTGCTTATGATGACTAAATATGAATTAAATGACTTCAGTCTAATATCAGAATATTAAAAAATAACCTATATTATATCTTGAACTGACTCATTCCATGTTTCCATATTTTTGTACGTGTACTTTTCTAGCTTTCAGTCTTCATTGGTGCACAATTAGCAGCTTTTAAGTAATTATAGCATTTCAACTAGGTGATATTTTTTCAAAAATGAATGTTTGCATGTACATATTTTTGTTATACAAGAAAAGCAACCATAGAATATGATTGGACAAAAATAGCTAAGTATAAAGATTTTTTAGAAATATCATTAGTTTACTAACCAAGAATGAGTTTCAGAAGAAGTTCAATGTATCTTGTTGAATATTCTGTCTCCACATGGCCATGTTGCATTGCAGGATATGATGATAATGCCCTCAAATTCTAGCACATGGCTTGAAATTTGAATTTTAACACAAGAATGCTGACATAGCTATTTGTTATATTATTCATTGATTGCTTTTCAAGAAATGCAAGACCAAATCTTTCACAATCCAAGATTATCTCCAGATAAGTGAATACTAGCTATAGATGCCAGAATGTATATGGCTTTCACCAAACCATTAGTTGATTTTAACAGAATCTTTTCAAACATCCTTTGTCTACTTTATAAGTAGTTTGATTCATTTCACTAATCCTTAATTTTATTTGTTTAATTTTAGTTTAGGAGGTAATCAAAGTCAAAAATATAAGACATTCCAAATTCTAATGATCAGTTCAGTTCTGAAGCTGGAAAAAACCAATTGCTGTTTAGTTCCTTACCTCTTTTTAATGTTTCTTGCATTGACCATTCCATGAAATATTGTCAAACTAAAACTGAAAGAGTTCTCTTTTACTTTTGTTTTGCCATAGTTTGCATCATATCTGTTGGTTGGTAAAAAAAATTGTGGCAAGGATTTGTCTGACTGTAAAAACTTAAACTTAGTTTTAAACAAGTGTAGTTAACCGATAGCGGTTAGCTTGTTCGCTTTATATACTTTTTGAATACTTAGATTAATTTTTGGATACTTAAATAGACTTAAACAGGTGTAGTTAACTGATAGCTATTTGTTTGGTCAAATAGTTTTTTCATTGTCTCCAATCTTTTCAATTTTTAATTGGATCTTCTCTAACAACTGTTGCAGTTTAATAAATAAATACTAAATAGCCCTACCCTCAAAATTCGATTAATCTCACTGGTCCCTAGAAATTATCTGAGCTCCAATGAAAGCACAAATGTTTGAAACACTTCTGTCGCATAAGGATGTTTCAGAAGCTCCTGAGATATTTACAAACCAAGTTAACAACTCTCTTTTTTTCTGTCAGAGAGCCGAGAAAGAAGCAGTTGAAGTATCATCTGAGGCACTTCTAGGCAGTGAAAGGGAGGACAGGTATGCTTCATGTTCATTTTTTTTCTTGTCTGGGTTATACAGCCACTGAAAAAATGCCTTCAAAATCCAAGTTCCTTAGTTGGGAACAGTTTTGTTTGGGAGCAGAGCACTGTAAGGCTGGTTTATTCTCCTTCCCTGCTGCAGCTTCCTGTGCCTTCCAGAAATTTGCTTCTGAGGATTGTGAAATTCCTCAGAGATATCACGAGGTGGTGCTAGAGCAATCAGTGGCTTGCATTATTTCCTCTATCATAGTGAGGAGCTTCCACTGACTAGCAGTCTTTTCCATTTGCAGCCCTCTGGCAAGAAGTGCTACCTTATTCAACCCCTCCATCCTTTCCCTTTGTTATGTCGTACTCAAGGCCCAAAGGTTTCTCAGTAAAAGAGCAGTGAGTTGAGGAAAGCATATGGGGGAGGGGGAGTTTGATAAGTTTATCCATAGTCACTGTTCCCAAAATTAACATGGTTTTGTTTTTCACAGCGTTAGTGCTGCAGACATTTTCCAAGAAGGACCTGATGACAATTTTTGGTGAAGATGAGGTAGTGGTAACTGGGAAAAAAATGTGATTGATATGGAAAACAGTCCTTGGGCAGTAAGGAGAATGATTTTTCACAGTGTTAAATATTTATGCCTGTAAAATAGTGGATGAAGAAATAATATATTGGTATACATTGCCTTCTGTTAGTAATATTGCAGTATTGCAGGCCTTAAGAGAACAGTTCTGGTACTTGGTATAACTTTACAAAATGTTGCTATTGTGAACAAACAGTTTAATCTGTTCTATTGTGTAAAGTGGACAGAAGTTTTCTTAAACTGATTTACCTTTTTATTTTTAAAAAAGGTTTTTAAAAAGTATATTTTGCTACAATCACTATAGAAAATTGAAAATGTCTCAGTTTCAGTGTATCTGAATTCTACTGTTCTATAATATTGCAAACTTCACAAATAGCTCTGTAGCTCCTAAACATCAGTGACATTAAGAAATTAAATCCGTATCTTTGAACAGAATGCATTTGAAGAGTTTTTTCTTGAATTCTATTTGTACTTGGAACTAACTGAAACACTTTTAGAAGCAGCCATATTTTATATCCTCTCACTTCATATCCTGTATAGATGCTTTTAAAATAGGGGGAATATACAACTATACACTTGTTATACAGTTAAACATTTCTTTTAAAGAAGTGTGTGTGGTTATGATATCTTACTATTAAAGCATTGTATTTAAACTAAATTATTTGTGATGATTTTTCTTCAAGTTAGTCAGGGAAAGTCTAGAAGTGACTAACATACAATAATGTAGGATCCTTGGTGCTCTCGGAGTTTGATTGTTTTCTTGCAGATGTTTCAGTACCAAAAGAGGTAATAACATCATCAATGCTAGAAGGGAGTGAGGTTTGCTCTCATTTATATCCTTGTGGCTTGCATTTTGCAAACCAACTTGTTCACAATTGCTAAATTGGACCCTGGATGAATAGGATCTCATGAGATGACAAAGTCTTGCAAGATCACACAGGATACCTTTGAGCCTGTCAAACAAGGATAAAAACAGGCTTCTCTGTTGGATAAGATACCTCACCTGTCAGCTATCTCGTAACTGATACAAGCTGGCAGAGGGGATAGATTCCAGATGTAGTGAATGCACTTTTGAAGAAACAATTGATTCTACCAGCCATGGAAGAGATGCTTTTCCAAAACAAAACCCAGCTATTTCATACTATA
The DNA here is from genome assembly GCA_032468095.1 of Pareas carinatus. Lineage (NCBI taxonomy): Eukaryota > Metazoa > Chordata > Lepidosauria > Squamata > Pareidae > Pareas > Pareas carinatus. The sequence continues at coordinate 22,330 of JANHFO010008939.1, read as the reverse complement.
CCAACGTTTTCTTCCTAGGGAAAGTTATAGAGAGCTGGCTAATGGCACAATCAAGATTGCTTTGCTTTGCTGTGGTTGTAATGGGGTGGCAAGTTCATAGGGCTCTGGATGAAACAGATTAAATGAATGTCATGAATGTCATACGGTTTTGAGCAGACTGGAAATGGCATTAATCTTAGTCTATGATTGGGCCTTTGAGGGTGTGTGTGCAAAGGGGAAATCTACTTATTTACAATGTTATAACTATCGGTATGACATATAATTAGAAATACAATGTAGAACTTATACAGGTAGCGGTCGACTTACAAGAGTGCATTTAGTGGCCAGAGTTACAATGGCACTGAAAAAAGTGGCTTATGACCATTTTTCACATTTACAACCGTTGTAGCATTCCCCCATGGTCACAAGATCACAATTCAGATCCTTGGCAATTGGTTCGTATTTATAACAGTTGCAGTGTCCAGGGGTCATGTGATCAGATTTTGTAACCACCTGCCAAGCAAAGTCAATGGGGAATCCAAATTCATGTAACTAACTTAACAAATGCAACATTCACTTAACTGTGGCAAGAAAACTTGCAAAAGGGAGCAAAACCTACTTAACAAATGTTTCACTTAGTGACCTAGATTTTGGGCTCAATTGTGGTTGAAACTCAAGGACTACCTGCATATATACGGTCATAAATAGGTACTACTCAGCTGATTTCCAGGTAAGTAGCTACATGACTTTAATTTAGCAAAAAAAAAAAACCCAGATAAAAGCTTTCCAAAATTCCATCATTGTAAGATGTTGCTCTCAAAGAAAATCAAACCTTTGGCGAGGTTACTGTTTCGGGCCATCTCCAAGGGTTAGAGATTGAGGATACTGTTTTATTGCTCCTTCCTGAATAGGCAGTTTCAATGATAGCGGTTGAACCCTTGAGATACTTCAGTGTGAGTTGTTCCAGGGCTTCTTTAAGCTTATCTTAAGCTTCTGAGACAGGTCATCTGTCAGTTTGGGATGTGTACTGATCATTTTCTTAAAAAAAAACCCTTTTGTGGCTAGGGTTCTCTTTACTTGGGGATTGTCTACTACAAGGATGGTGCAGTGGTTAAAAGACGCCCTGCAGGCTATTTCTGCTGACTGCCATCTGCCATTAGCCATCAAAAGTTCAGTTCGATTCTCACTGGCTCAAGATTGACTCAGCCTTCCATCCATTTGAGTTCGGTCAAATGAGGACCCAGATTGTTAGGGGGGATATGCTGACTGTGTAAACCGCTTAGAGAGGGCTTTAAAGCACTGTTAAGCGGTATATAAGTCTAAATGATAATAAATAAATAAGTGGAAAGTCCTGTCTGTGAGATTTGGGTTTTGGAGGCAATGCATTATAGTGGCTTCATTCCAGTCTGTGATTGAAGGGAGTAGGGTCAGCCCAATTCAATTCAGTTTTAGAACAACTGTGGAAGCGATTGGAGAGACCATTTGTGAATTTGGAGAACATTACTAGCATGTTAATGATGCACAGCTTTACATCTCCATCACAGACCATAGTCTAGAAATGTAGAAATAGGTCTTGTCCCACTGTCTGGAGCGGATAGGCCTTTGATGGGACAAAATAGGCTGAAGTTGAACCTATGTAAATTGTTGCGATATACATATAAAATAAAACCATTAGGATTAAAAATACATATAGCCACACGGAGAGACTCATCTTTCTATTTATACAGACTCCAACTATACATGCAATACATGCAAACGTAAACTCAATTCCAGAAGGAATATACAGTCACAATTATTTTACACTTAAAATAAGGATACACAACCACCGGTTCTATTATCTACAAATATTTATTTGTAACACTTGGATATAACTACAGGAAGCCCTTGGCACTGATATAAAATATTGATTCACGGTTAGGTTACAAAAATTTATACATAGCAAAATTGAATACTTTTTACATAAAAAAATTAGACTACTTAAACAAAACTTCAAAAAACTCCCAGTAACACTACAAGAATTAGAAAAGAATTAGGCTTTAAGATATCGTCTGTTACCTTTAATGCAAACACTGGACTAGAAAGAACACCTGCATTGCTGTAGAAACTTGTTTCCTTCATGCAACAGGTAAAAACAAACACTAAGCTATTTCTTATCTGCTTTATATCGAGTTTGCTTCTTTTTAAAAAAAAGTTAGCTTTAGACATATAACCAAGTTAAAAGCAAGGTAATACCTGATTTCATTTTCCATACCAATCTTTTGTTATTCAGCCTTTTACGTTCAACACATTTCTTTATGTTCTAAAAGAGCATTCATATTCAAAGAACACACATTCAAAACAGGGATGCATGACTTAATCGTTCACCAATTTAAAATTCACTGATGCATTTTATTTTTCTTCAAATGTTTGTGGGTTTTTTTAAAAAAATAGCACACCAAAAAAACCATCATCACTAGTAAGCTAGCACTGAAAATTTCTGAAAATGCTAGAAGGCAGATATTAAGGGAAATGGCACCCTCTATTTTTTGAACATCAAGATTTTTCGTAAGAGAAAACTGTTACAGCTTATTGGATTGAGCACCAAAATCAAGGTGAGCATTGACCTGTAATCTGAATGGCTAAAGGTTTTTAAGTTCTACAAAGTTTTCGTCTGTTCAACCTGAAAAAAATCAAGTGACCGACCAGAGGGTAGTATTTTCTGCTTTGATAAAATTGAGACAGGATAACGATCTCCAGCTGCTGTATGCTATAAATGCTCAGAGACATTTATAGAAAATAAACCTTAAGGCAAAGCTGACATTTATTTTCAGAGAAGGGAGTCATTATACTGATTATGGGGATTGGGTCTATTTTATTAAACACTTTTAAAAAAAAACCTCTGGGGCAAGAGCACCCAGTTTATCCTGATAAGTGCAATAGAACAAGCGAGACTCATTGCAGCTTTGTTGAAAAGGGAGTGTCCAAAACAAAACAAAATGAAACCACTTTTGGCATTTAATGTGCAAGGTTCAGTTTCAATTTTGACGGGAACCGACTGTTGATTGATAATGTTCTGAAACCGCATCAAATAAGCATAATTACAAGTAGTCAGAATAAAGGAAATATCTAGTCAAATACTAGAGTCTGAGTTACTTACACCTGTGCAATTATATATATACAGTCTTTTAAAATCTTCTCGACATCACAGGGCTGGATAATACCAACTCTGGTACCCTGCTTTCGAACAACAACAATAACAATGTTATGATCGCCAAGAGAAATCCATGACGGTCTTTTAGTTGGCAAACTTTTTTTTCTTTTTTTTTACAGTGGCCTAGCATGTGATGCCCTCCCTCCACCCCCAGTTCCAAACTTCAGTGCTAAAAGGAATGAAGGAGATTCTCTGCAACTTTTTTTTTTCCTATGGATATGGATGGCCCAGGAGCGCTTGGGCAATATATCTGCTCGATGATGTGTCAGAGCTACAAAATTCTTCTGAGAAAAAAAAGGGCTCTGTCAAGCATTTATGTGTAAGAATTGAGTTGCTCTTTGGACCGAGACTGGATATCCTGAAGCTCCTGCTCTTCTTTAGCTTTGATATCTTGGTAAGCCTGCATTTTGCTTGCATCCTTTAAGTAGGCCCAGTTAGAAGATAGTATCATGAGGAAGTGGATCTGGAAGAGAAGGGTGAGCATGATGGCTAGTGAGTATGTCAAGAGGCAAAGCTGGCAGCTAGTAAGATTAATACCAAGTTATTCTAAAAAAATAAATAAATATTAAAAATAGGCAAGAAAGTTTATTTCTAAAGGTATGTAGAATGCTGCATGCTGAACAAAGGAGCAGCTGGCAAAAAGTTAAGGAAAAGGAAGAAAAACAATTAATGGGAAAGAATAGAAACAGAAAAGCTGTGAGAACATTGCCCGTGTTTACATGCTGAAGCCAAATTTGTGGTGGTTCTTCCCATTCTCATCACCCGCTACCTGAAGGAAAGGAAACTCTACAGTTGACTACTTGATTATGTTCCATTGTATTCCTTGGAGTAAATAGAACTAGATATTGGGCAGAAGTGTGTATTTGGTGCTGCATAATCAATAATCGCACTATGGGAATGATTAGGTAAGAGAGGAGTTATCAAAATAATGCTTCTACCAGAATAATAGAAGGTTTGCTATTTTCCATGGTAAAAAAAATCCAGAAAAAGTGACGTAAATAAGACATGCTATACATGAAGAACTATGTAGGCTTTGTGTCTGGCTGAAAATGAGTGGATATGTTTAAATGAAATGCTAAACTTGCAAACAGGTATTCTGGTGTTTAGTTGTGTCAAAGCAGTTCAGCAATAAAAGACTTTGTGGGAGTTACAGCTCTGAAGCAGAGTCTAGTTTTATTTTATATTGCTAAGAGATAGTTGTGTTGAGCTTGAGAACAGAACTTTGTCAACAATCTAGTATGTCTATGACACTGGGTGTTATCAAGAAGCAAGTTCATATATTGTGTGTTATCTACCGTATAACGTATTTTATTGTTTTTCATATTAGTGAACAGTGGTGATAGAATAACTTATTGTATTACAAAGCTTAATTGACCCAAACATTGTTTCACAAATAATTATTAACAAAAAAAGCAGCCTGATGTTAAATGAAAGCCCCTCTTCCTTTAAAAGGATGATTTACAACATCACTTTAAGATTGTGTTCTCTCATAGGATAGAAAATAGCCAGGCCTCATCCACACTGTTATTCATATACAAGAAATAATTTGTATTAATCTAAAATGCTTAAAGATGCTTACTGAAGCTATTTACAATTTATTGTAACAAACTTTAAAAATCTAGACTCTTAGTCTAGGGTGTCAGTGGCATTTTAAGCTACACAATGCAGCTTATTCAATTTAGAATTTAGTGCAGCAATCTTCCCGACTCTTAAACTTCAAAACAGCAAAGTTATATGTAGTAGCCATCATGTAGATCAGCTGGTGGAAGAGAACAAAATAGATAAGATAAGATAAGATAATCTTTACTGTCATTTTACTGTGGGCACAACGGGACACATAAAAAATAAAATTTAGCTGCCCCCTCTCAAATACAGCAGATAAGAGACAATAATTTCTTCAGGCCTTTTTGGCAATTAGATTTGTGTTAGATCACAATGAAGACTGTCAGGCAAGAATTTCCATTTTAATCAAACTTAATGACAAAAATATCTGGTAGTTTTCTCCACTCTTCACTTTGGCTTAATTAAAAATTACTTCAAAAGTTGAGGAACATTCTGAAGTGGTCCTAATTTTTCACAGATTATTACCAGCATACCGCTATCAGGAAATGCCTTATTTTGACCAGGCAAGAGGATGAAGTTAAATAAGGTAGCAAAAACCACCTCAACAAATTCCAACAACAATAAATCTTACTGCTTAGGCAAAGCTTTTTTGGGGATAAAAAAATAAATCTTTCCCTGCTGCTTAGAGTATCTTGAGAATACTACAGCCAGTGCCAACCAACACAAAAAAATATAACTTAGCCTCTGTTTAAATATTTGGTTTCATCTGACGGGTTGTAGTTATTTTAGAAGTGAAAGAATATAATGATACTCACCAGGGCTATAACAGTAGCACCAGCTCCAGCACAGGCCACAATGAACAGGTGATACGACAAGTAGAACTGTAAGGATACAGACAAATGACAATTTCAGATTAGCAGTGTCAAATTATCACACCTTAATACACTTCTTGGAACTTACCTATTCTATGAGCTAGTGTGGAAAAAAAATGATGTAATGCAAATATTGACTGCTCCTTTTTTGTATGTAAATTGTACTAATTTTTCCTTAAGAATACATAATACTATAATGTTGTAAGTCATTCCCAAGTTACTTCTCTTCCTCAAACAGAGATGCTATATAGGATCTCTGAAAGCATTTAAGCACCAGAAGACCATTTTCACTAAGGTAATATTTGTTACAAATTTTCTAGAATGCATTCTATTATAATATTACTGTAGCTAAATGAAGTTTGTAATAATACAGAAAGAAATTGCATCAATAATTAACACATTTGTTTCAATCTTTGTTTAATTGGTGCCTGACCATTGTAAGGAACTGATGAATTATAGTCAAATTGTTCTGGATGGAATTATTTTTTTCCGTGCTTCTGACAGTCTTAGTTGGCTGTTATGGTCATAACTGATACTATTACAGAAATATTTAATTATTTGTATCCCGTCTTCATTATTTTCACAACTAACACAAGGTGGTAAACATATTCAACATACCTTCCTCCTCCTGTTTTTCTATTTCACACTATAATAAGGAAAACCTAGCTAATTTTGCCTACAGCAGTGGTCGCCAACCAGTGAGTAGTGGCCCACTGGTGGGCTGCAGCAACATTTGGGTGGGCTGCAAGTGTTTGACTCGGCCTGGCCCAGCCGGCAGGAGCATCCGGAGCTGGTCCCGCCCAGTAGGAGCACCAGGCAGATAATATTGGCTTTATGAATAGCAAGGGCTCGGCTTGGCCAGAAGGAGCACCTGGAGCTCGGCCAGCGCAGCAACCAGAGATCGGCCCGTGTAGCATCTGGAGATCGGCCTGGCTGGCGAGCGAGCAAGAAGAGAGGGAGTGGAGCACCAGAGCGGTATGTGTTTGTGTGTGTCTGTCTGTCTGTCTCTGTGTGTCTGTGTCTCATTCTCTCTTTCTCTCTGTGTGTGTCTTTCTCTCATTCTCTCTCTTTGTGTGTGCGTCTCTCTCTCTCTTATTCTCTCTCTCTCCTTCTCTGTGTGTGTGTGTATCTGCCTCTCTCTTTCATTCTCTCTGTTTGTCTCATTCTCTCTCTGTGTGTCTGTCTGCCTCTCTTGTTCTCTCTTTCTATGTGTATGTGTATGTCTGTCTGTCTTTCTCTCTCAGTGTCTTTCTCTCATCCATTTTGTAATAATTAAACTAACTTTAATAATTTTGCTACAATTAAACAACCTTTAAGGATTTTGTTATGATTAAATAAGCATTTATAATTTTGTTATAATTAAATAAGCATTTTAATTTGTTATATTAAATAGGTACCTTTTATATTAATTAATATAAAATATAAAAATTCATATTGGTGGTCCTTGGCATTTCAAATTATGAATTTGGGGGTCCCCGAGATCAAAAAAGGTTGGCAACCACTGGTCTACAGTATGCATGTGTTTGTTTTTAAAATAAAATATATCTAACACTGCAGTTGCAGTAGTACTATCTATATATAGGTTAATGCTCACAACATTATGAGCCCTCATCATGTATAAAGAGAACACTCATTCTCCATAGACTAATTTAGCTTAGCAATAGCATTATGGGCAGTTTTCTCACGAGCAATGTGTTGTTCCTTCTTGATTAATTAATTTTTAAGTAGCTGATTGCTAGGTAATTTTATTAAAATACTGAAGAGAATAATGAAGCATTCTGTCTCCTTTACCTCAGGCGTGCTGCACATATTAGCTAAGGTCGATCCACACGCCTTACCGGGGAGAGCATTCCAAGGGATGATTCCTGAAGTTAAACGCCAAAGAAAACATTTTAATGTTGTTAGTTAATACCATTTCTCTTCTTGAAACTCAATTTCCCCCCCACCGACCGACAGGTTGTGCTTCTTTATCATGCTCCCACATATTGACCAGTGCAGTCTGGAATTGGCATTACAAAGTATGCATTCTCTGAGCTTTGTTCTTGTCAAGATGTGTTCTCAAATCTAGGATTCCCATATGGCAAACAAATGGTTGTTTTTGTCACCAAGGACACTGTCATATGTTGTGTTTATTGCCTACATTCATTAGGTAAAAAACTGCTTTTTAGGATTTGCCTTAGTTTAGTGTGTGGATGTTGACAACCACTGTCAGAACAATCCCATTCAGACCTAGCTCTTTTTTCATCCACATACCAGAATCTCTGTTTCTGTTTTCTACTACCCATCTTTGTAAGTATCCATTTTCTTCTCTTCGTTCCTGTGTTTAACAAATATTCATCATGTAACATCAAAACTCTCAGTGTCGTACAAGGGTAAATTTCTATCATTCCAAACATCTGTGCCTTTGTGTCTTCTTTTAGAAGACTCTATTATTGTGACTCTGAATATAAGCAACGAAGTATTTATTTAAAAAAATCTCTTACAGGTCTGTAAGAGCCATAAAATATGCAATGGGTACAAACCTGAAGTTCCAAATGTTCCTCACAACTTTCTTTGCTTTGCTTGTTTAAAAAGGATTTTATCCAGAGGTGGGGGAACCAGTTGTCTTACCATTCTCAGCATCCTTCACTACTAGTCATATTGACTCATTCCGTAAATTATGGGGAGTCACAGTTCTTATCTTAATCAATTGGCAGGACTTCTGTTAATTGTTTAGTCTGAATTATTTTTATAGGTTATCAAAAAGATAAAGCCTTATCTTTTCACGCAGGGTATATTTTTTTAACATATCCATTTTTATGCATGGGATTTTCACCATTGAACTACTTATATTGGTATATTCATATGTTATTTTCTTACAACTCATAATGCATGTGTGAGTGCAATAGTTTTTTTCCCTCACACCCTCTCTCTACAAAATGACAAGGCCACAGTCCCATTCCAAAGATTTAGATCACCATCCAACACTGAAATAAAAACTTCTCTCTCATTTAATACAGTATCTAAAATAGCATAGTAGCAAGCAAATTGAAATTGATTATGATAATGTAGATTTATGGCCTGGCTGATTTAAAAATAGAATTGGCTCTTCATTCCATTGGATATCTTTCTGCATACATTTATACTTCCTTTGTCCACTTTTCATACATCATTTGCCACATTATAGGATTTGACAATAACAAAACACTATAATCTCTCTGATTGGATGCAGACCGTGTTGGCAGTATGGCAGAGATCAAACCCAAGGCACCTGCTGTGTGGGGGGCTGCAGAGGTCGGTCCTCTCACCCCTTCTGTTCAACATCTATATGAAGCCGCTGGGTGAGATCATCCATGGCTTTGGGGTAGAGTTTCACCAATACGCTGATGACACTCAGCTGTACGTCTCCACCCCAGGCCACCCAATGATGCCGTTGAAGTGATCACCCAGTGTCTTGAGGCCGTGCAGGTCTGAATGGGGAAGAACAGGCTCAGGCTCAACCCCTCTAAGATCGAGTGGCTGTGGTTTCCGACATCCCAATTTAGCCAGTTGATTCCATCTCTGGCCATCAGGGGCTATACCTTGTCCCCGGTGGAAAGGGCTTGCAACTTGGGTGTCCTCCTGGATTCACAGTTATCATTGGAAGATCATTTGACGGCCGTGGCCAGGGGGGCCTTCTATCAAGTTTGCTTGATTTTCCAGTTGCATCCCTTTCTAGATGGGACTCGCTACGTACAGTCACTCAAGCGCTTGTCATTTCCCGCCTGAATTATTGCAATGCTCTCTACATGGGGCTCCCCTTGAACCGTACCTGGAGACTTCAGCTGGTTCAGAATGCAGCCGCACAGGGGATTATGGGGGTCATGGCCATGTGACCCCTCTCCTGTGTGAGCTGCACTGACTGCCTGTGATCTTCCGAGTGCGTTTCAAGGTGTTAGTGACCATCTTTAAAGCGCTCCATGGCTTAGGGCCAGGGTATCTGCAGGAGCGCCTGTTA
>JANHFO010008938.1:36927-53152 GCA_032468095.1 Pareas carinatus | reverse complement strand
CGGCAAAGGTCTTACTTGCCAAGACCCAAAAGCAAAGATAGTATTTTTCTCTAGCCCCAGGCCACAAAGCCTGGGGAACTCCTCGTCTTCGTCCGCCGCCATTTAAAGTTCCCCCCCTCCCGACAGACGGAAAACAATGACATACGAGAGGGGGCTTCTTCTGTTGGCATCGTCGCAATGCCGGACCACCCGGCCAGCGCCATGACGCTCCACAAACTCCACCACTCTCCCAAGGGACACGCCTGGCCTCCGGAGGCCCTCAAATGAAAACCATGGGCCTCCCGAAATCTCCGAGGCTCCAACGATGTTGCCAGAAGGCCGCGCCGTTCAAAAACGCCCCTCCGAAGCTGCGCTTCCCGAAATGCCCGAAAACGGGCGAAAACATCAGAGAGCTCCGTGGAACGCCGAAGAGCCTTCCGGGGAGGCCAAGGACACCCCGCCCGAAAGCGCCCAAAAGCGCTCCAAAACGGGCGAAAACGCCTGAAAACTCCGTGGGACGCCGACAAACCTTCCCGAGGCGTCGGAGATGCAGCGAGGATGCCGCGAAGCTGCAGCGCCTCAGCGCTCACTCCGACAGCCCCTACAGATCTTCAGATGAGGTAGGGGGGATTTCCCTGTCCAGTGCCGACTCCCCCGAGTTCCGGGGAGTCCCGCACCTCCCAAACTCCGTTGTAGGGCCCCATTTTCTGTCCGCCACTCAAGCCACCTCCTCCTTCTGCGTGGGCATCTTTCTTTTTCGGCTGCCCTCCCCTTTATCTTCTTTGTGGCAGCCTCTTAGATAGTGGAACACTGCTATCATGTCACCCCTTGTCCTTCTTTTCATTAAACTAGACATACTCAATTCCAACAGCCGTTCTTTATATGTTTTAGCATCCAGTTCCCTGATCATCTTTGTTACTCTTCGCTACACTCTTTCTAGAGTTTCAACATCTTTTTTACATGTATTATTTAGAATATACAGTATATTAGAAGACAAGGAGAGAACCAACCTAGAAATAAAGAGAAATTTCCTGACAGGTAGAATAATTCATTAGTGGAACAGCTAGTGTTTGGAAGTTGTGGGTACAACATCGCCGGAGGTTTTTAAGAAAAGAATGGACAATTCCTTATCAGAAATGGCCTAGGGTCTTCTGCTTGAGCAGGGAGTAGAACACTTCCAAGGTCCCTTCCAACTCTATTGTACTGTTATACCCTTTAAAATCAATGGCATTTAAACTGGTCATGCTTGACACAAGTCCTATTGGTTTCACTGGATCTCCTCTAGTAAGACTAAGTCTAGTTTTCAAAGAGACTAGAAACAGACAGAGATTATTTAGTAATTGCAACAGAATATTCCCAAATATGAGTCTTGACTCTGACTAGACTCACTAAGAGCTATCTTCTTCTCAGTAGGAAACTATAACAGTGAGTGGGTGGGTTATACATATTGAATGCAACAGATTCTTTCCTTCTGAGACTGAAATACTTTTACAGGCTAATATGAATTGTAACTGTAACTTTAGGACTGCTATCAGAAATCCTCATTAAACCACCCTGAGAAAGATAACCAAACTAAGGCTTAATTGTTTCCACACTTATTTGCTGAAAGATCCTCAGTTAAACATACTTGATTTATCTGCCAAAGATTCACTTAGTCTCAGCAACGCTACTCACCTCCCCAACTGTGAAATTTAATCCCATTTCAGCAACTGGTTTAGAAATCAGTTGATTTTACTCAAAATCTTTCCTGGAAAAAAAGTTAAAAATACTGAGATATCTTTGCCCTGAGATATATAAACATCTGTAGTGGCGCAGTAGTTAATGTGCAGCACTGCATTCTACTTCTGTTGACGGTCGGCTGCCAGTGAGTTCAGCAGTTCGAGTCCCACTGTCTCAAGGTTGACTCAACGTTCCATCCTTCCGAGGTCGGTCAAATGAGGACCCAGATTGTTGGGGGCAATGTGCTGATTTCTGTAAACCGCTTAGAAAGGGCTGTATAGCACTGTGAAGCGTTATATAAGTCTAACTGCTAACTTTTCTTTTGGATGCTATCTAAATGCCATTGTTTTCTTATATCGGCAGAAATATTATTGGAGGAAAGGCCCTTGTTTAATTTTTCTGTATTTTGAGTGCCCGTGAAATTACTTCTCTGTCAAAAATTCTGTGTTCTGTTCTTGCATACCTTTCTCTCTTGACCCGCTTTCTGCTCTGGTATGAATACCCTCTTTTTTGTTGATTTACGATAATTCTTCACGGGCAACAGTGGCCATCTTGCACACACAAAGGGTCGTCAGGGATTTCATTCAGCAGAGGAGCTCTTCAGAGCTAGTAGAGACAATTGGCTGTTCATCTATCCTCCATGTGGCATTACTGCTCAAGAAAATAATACTAGAGTGCTTTGCACATGCATCGCCAAATCTGAGAGAAAGAAGGAAGCATCCTCTACACACCATAAAACCACAGCCCAGCTGTGCACCACAGGTGCAATTTAGAGGCTCAAACCAACAGATTATCTCTGGCAGATAAACAGCTGGGAAAGCTACTGTCTCAAGCCCAAGAGGGACCTGGCCAGTCACTGCAAAACAGGCTCTCCCAACCTGTTGGTCAGAAAGAAGAAAGTCCATTGTCTAGAGATACAGGTAGTTCTCTATTTACAAGCATTCACTTAGCAAACATTTGAAGGTTACAATGGCACTTAAAAAAGGGGCTGACTCCAGGTCCTCAGCCTTACGACCCTTGCAGCAGCCCCATGGTCATGTGATCAAAATTTGAGCATTTGGCAACCGACATTATCTAAGTCACATGATTGCCATTTGCAACCTTTCTAGCCAACTTCCGACAAGCAACGTCAACGGAAGAAGTTGGATTCACTTAAGACAGTGTGAGTCGCTTAACAACCACAACGACCTGCTTAACAATCTTGGCAAAAAAGGTCATAGCAACTGTGTTGCTTACAATGGAAATCTTGGTTGTAAGACAAGGTCTACCTGTACACAACTTAAGAGCCAGAGTTGCATAAGATCTACAGTTCAGCCCTTACAGCCCCTTCAAAAGTTGCTATTGAACTTTTCCACTTGTGTATGTGCAACAGGAATGACTGAAAAGAGGGGGAATTAAGACCAATTAAGCATAATGGAAATGATTTGATATGTATACTCTGTTAAATCAAATGTAATTCTTGTCTTGGTTTCATCCACTTCGTAGGCCTGGGTCTGCCCATCAAAGAGCCACGATGGTGCAGTGGTTAGAATGCAGTATTGAAGCCTATTCTGCGGACTGACAAATGCCAGCAGTTCGATCCTGACCGGTTCAAGGTTGACTTGACCTTCCATCTTTCCAAGGTTGGTAAAATGATGGTTGGGGCCAAGATGCTGACTCTACAAACCGCTTAGAGAGGGCTGTAAAGCACTGTGAAGCAGTACATAAGTCTAAGTGCTATTGCTATTTTCAAATTATGCCCTTAGCCAGCCTCTTCAAGGCTATGTGAGCCCTCAGTCATAAATATGTTCCACAATCCGGCTGCAATGCATCCCTTCTGGAAGACCACCACAGGAGGGGGGGGAGGCTGTGCCTGATACAGTATTATGCAGTTTTCTAGGTATCACACCTGGATACGAGGCACCTATGATTCAAGATTTTGTCACTTCTTAGAGCATGCCTCCCTAGCCAAAATAATCATGATATTTATTGCACAATTCTACTTGTGTGCAGTCATACAACTACTAGAAAGATGCAGTCATAAAGTTTGCACCTGTCTCAGGAAGAGCTTTGCAGTCAGGTTGCGGGGGAGCGGGGTTGGGGGGGTTTCATCCCCCCCCCGCCTGCTAGTTTCTGTCCATGACCATCATGAATTTTTTTTTTGGTGCCATGTGACATTCGCTGAACCTGCTTTCACCCTATTCAAATTGAAAAGGAGTTAGGTGAAAATAACAGCTTTCCATAAAAGAGACAATATAGAGACTAGGATAGGAAGCAAGGGTCATGTGCTCTAAAACTGCCATCTACATTTTTATAAACAAAAGTAAAGAGCAAAAGTAAAAAAAAAGTAAAAGAGTCTAAGGAAAAGGAAAAATTGAAAGGTAGAATGGAAGGAGCAGAATACACATGCAGCTTATAGAGGCAAAAATAAATGCAGATAGTCCTTGATTTAGGAGTGTCGTTGGGATTGGAATTTTGATCTTAAGTGACGTGTTCATTAAGCGAGTCATGATGGGACTGAACCCAATTTTGCAATCATTTTTACCACAACTGTTTGGAGAATCACAATAATCGTTGAGCAAATCATGTTATCATTAAGTGATTCGTGTACTCGCTGAACAAATCCTTCTTCCGTGATTGACTTGGCTTGTTGGAAATCAGCTGGAAAAGTTGCAAACTGTGATCATGCGACCATAAAACACGGCAATTGTCCTAAATGTGAGCTGGATGCCAAGCCTCTGAATTGTGATCACTTGACCACAGGGGTGGTGCAATGGTCATAACTTCAAGGATGGGTCATAAGTTACTTTTTCCAAGGTCTTTGGAACTTCAAATCATTGTTAATGAATAGTTGTAAGCCACGGGCTACTTCTAAGGGCAGCTGTAGTTGTAAGGACAATCTGATATTATGCTTCATTTGGTTCTGAGATGAAAGTAAGCAACTAATGACTGGTGAAATCACAGCAGGATTTCTAATTGTCAGGGAACAGGATTCAGATCTCTGTATAATTTTTTAGCCTTACAGTGATTGCCCAAATTATACGCGACATGCACACATAGGCAACGTGGTCAACATGCTGAGATGGTCCTTATTTATTCCCTAAATCGTACTGCAAAACTGTATTTGTTTGCTTGGGATACCCACACTATGGAATTTTTAAGCAAAGCTGTAGCTCTTGCAACCATAAGAAATACAGAATATCTGTTCTTAGAGATATTATGGATTTTCCAGAAATGGGGGTCATATCTATGATGGACTCTTGCCCTTCTAAATCTACCACCATGCAACCCCTGCTACACCAGAATGATCATGGGCAGGAGATACTAACATTGTCAAAAGGGCTCAACTCTACAAAGGCCTATACCACATGAGTATTAACGGACACCATTAGAATGAAAGAAATCAGTGGGGAGGGGGGGAAGGGAGAACAGAAAGTGTAACATTTTCATACCATGTTCATACTTTATAAAGAAATGAAAACAAGTGAGAATAGATCAAATTAGCTGCAGGAACAGCTAATTAATGAAAGCTCAAGTTCCACTAGTAACTTCATATGGTGTTTGGTGAATAATATATAGTGATATGCCAAAGAACAGCTTTCTGGCAGATCTCTTCTGTGTCTGTAACAATGCATGACATGTGAACAGTTTCATCAGCCTTGAGATGAGGAAGCTTCATCTATTAGGGTTCTGTAATCCAATTGGAAAAGGCATAGGATCCCTGCCAGCAGACCGAGTCTTCAGCTGTGCTACCATGAGGTCCTACAAGCCTTTACTTGGCATCTGAAGCCGTTTTATTTGCATGCTCTCTTAACTCCTTTTCATTTGTGCACCACTGAACATTTGTTTGCTGAATGCTTGTCTCTTGTTTGGAGATCCATGGACTAAAAATCACAGGATGGTAGCCAGGAGGAGAGGGAAAAATCACTGCTGCTATCATCATCATCACCATCATCACCATCATCACCACCATCGCCATCATCGCCACCATCATCACCATCATCATCATCACCATCACCATCACCATCACTATCACCATCGCTATCATCATCATCCAACATTGAAGGAGGACCTTCTTTATTGATCTCACAATCTCTTGAGGATTCTAGAGCCTCTATGATTCAGTAGCCCAGCCTCCCAGGGGTGTGGCAACACAATCCCCATCATGCCATAGCCAGTATGGACAATAGAGCGCGTGGGAGTTGTATTCCAAGATCTCAGGAGGCCACAAATTGGTGTCCTCCTGGGTAAGGTTTTACCACAGCTTATACATGTTTTCTTTACTCCACCCTTCACCTCCATTGCTAGCTTTATCTCACCTCCTTCCTTCCAGTTGTCTGCAGTTGCTCTGCTTTTGGTCTCTGTGATGTCTTTGTGGGAGACTAGAAAAAGGGCCACTTCCCCCTTTTCATTCTTGATAGGCACCACATCCAAGAGACACCAGAAAGGGACACCTAAAAAACAAGGAGTCACATGAGTTGATGATTCTGGGATGAGTGTCAGGGAGAGACATCTCCACTACTACCCACAACACCATCTTGTTCTGCAGTTACAGACTCTTTCTGGAGACCGAGGAAATGGCAGGAAAGAAAAGAAGGTCAGTAACTTTTCACAGAAGGCTCAGTGTAAAAGATTTTGCTTTACTGAGTAAAGAGATGGCTGCTCCCAGGTTCTGAGAGTATCTAATAGGGGATCCCAGCTTCCCTCCCGCTTTACTATACTTCCTGTACAAGCAAGGGCCGCTCCATTCAGCCTGACTTTTGACTATCAGGTTCACATGTGCTGTGCTTTAATTGAATGGAAGCTGTCTGCATCCTTATGTGTTTTTAATATGATGAGTTGTGTATTATCAAAGCCTTATTAACTGACTGGTGGCGAGCTTTAATCATAATCATAAATGCGGCCGTGTGAGCAGTTTTGAGCATCCCAAGGGCTGCACATGTAAATATCTCTGCTGCAGGAGCTGCACTGAGCTGTTTCTGGATCCAATTCAAGGTGTTGGTTAGCACCTTTAAAGCCCTTCATGGCACGGGACCAGGCTCTTTGAAGAACCATCTTGTCCAATTACAAGGACAATTCGGGGGGAAAACCCTCCATTTGGTTATCAGTGACAGACACTCATAGATACAGAACAGGAGGGAGATTTCTTTGCAGAAGGAATGTCAAGCCTTGTAAGATGTTATGACAAGTGCCCCAATGTGAATGGCGATCATGTCAAAAAGTAATGTGATGTTGTAGCTTTCTATTATGTATAATAAACGTTCTGAATCAGTGTTTGTCACTGATAACCAAACGGAGGTGTTTTCCAAATTGTCCTTGTACAGTGACCTGGATAGGCAACGTTACAGATCTGTCGGTTCAAGAATTTTGACCGGCAGGGTCTAGGAAGAGATATTTTTTCTGTTAGAGAACATCTTGCCCTCTGAGGTGAGGCTGCCCCCCACTCTTCTGGCCTTTTGGAACTGGCATGGAAGTCTAATAATGGTACGCAATCTTGGGGGGATTAGTTGGTGACTTGAAGGTGCTTCCTCCGTATTTTTTTAACTCTGTTTTTTTAACTGTGCCTTGTTGTATGGTTTTATAGGTTTTATCTGTAAACCTCTCAATCAGATAGCAAAAAAGGCACTATCTAAATTTGATAAAAAATAAATTTGCATTTTTATTTTTAATTCTGGTGTTAGGTGTATTATGACCTGGTTTGAGGAGAAGCAAAGCAGGAATCGAACCAAAGAATCAGCACTGACACTGGCTGAAACCTGTAGAGATAATTTTGGTTTCATTTCTATTGAGTTTTATGGATATTGAACTAGAAAATGGGAAATATGGGAAATTAATTCCGTATATGGAGTCGGTGGCAAGATTACTGTATGCACAAAGAAGAATAAGGAAATAACCACGGTAGAAGATTGGAGTATAAAATTGATGGAGCTTGTAGAAATGGCAAAGCTAACCAATTTGGTCAGGAAAAAATAATAAAAGACTTTTTAAAAAAGACTTAAAAAGATTTTTTGTTGAAATAAGAAAAGACTGAATTGATGATTTATGAATTTGGGGGTTGAAAGGGTTAAAGAGAAGGAGAAAGAATAAGAGGGCAATTACTTGGTAGAAAAGGAGGGAAGTCATAATGAGGCTGTCTTTTTGTAACTTTTTTTCTTTCGCCCTTTTTTCTTCCTTTGCAACTTTTTCAGTTATTATTTTTCGTTACTGACTTCACCCCCTTTTCTAAATTTTTATTAGCTTTGATCTCTTAATTTAATAAAGTTCAGTTTATAAATTTAATAAGATGCGTGTTTGTGTGTGGGTGTGTATATAGACGAACCCTCTGTGGTATGCATGTTTATTAGTAGGGTTGACATGCACACCCCACCCTCTGCCCCAGTGCTGGTCTCGGCTTCTTGCTGTTATTGAATAAACCTCTCCTTTATCTGTTGGCCTCCTTCACTCACTGGGTATAGAATTGTTATTCCACAACATGGCACTCACCATCTGTTCTTAAAACATCTCTGGTATTCACGCAGAAGTGGGAGGGGTGGTGTGAACAAATCTCAGCATGCATGTAGGTGTGTGGTCATGGGCATTCCTAAGCATGCTAAATAAAATAGCAGTCTTTCCCCCAAATGCTTCCTTCTTGGCGATGGAGAATGTCACAGATCAAGGGTATAGAGGGGAGACAGACAATTCAACACGGGGTACTGATTTGGTGTGCAGAGGCTGCCTCTGAGTCCCATACACTTTCAGTTGAAATAAAAACCACGATCCAAGTCAAAGCTCTGGAAAGCTGCGCCTGTTCATGCTAGACGTGAAGAAATGAGTTGATCTAAGGCTACATTCAATGTTCTTCACACTTGAAATGCTTCCAGAAGGATCTCTGCTGTAAGCAGTCCAGATAGAAAAGACAACAAGAGTGCTGTGGTTTTTACAGTTGTGCAGAACAGGGAAGTAGAGCAACACAACTTGCTTAGCCAGTCCGAGCCACTAACACCTACTTGCTGCATATTCCTAAAGATCTTTTCCAGATAATTTTCTGTCAAGCAACATTTATCACACACACAGTGAGTGAGAGAGGGAGGCAGGCAGGCAGGCAGACATATTCACTTTCTACATTATTTACTTCAATTTCCATTTTCCAATTCCTGGTACAAACTCTCCCCCTACGGTTCCTTCGCAATTGAAGGTATGTTCTCAGAAACTGGACTTACCACTTTTCCTGTAGAGGATGAGCTCAGCTTTAAATTCCTTGCGCTCATCAAGGGCTTTGCGGATCTGGGTGCGCACCAGTTCACTGGTGTCAGGCCCATAGAGGAAGTTGCAGGCACAGCAACGTTGCATGACCTCAGCCCGGGAGAAGCCGGTCAGTTCACAGAAGCCATCCGAACAGTACACCACCGGGAAGGCTCCTCGGACTTGAGCATTGCCCAGGACAAAATTACTGTCTGAAGAGAATAAGAGAAGAAACAGTGATCACTGACCTAACTATCCCAGTTATCTCAGAGAAATTCACTTAGCCAGTCTGGTGCCCACTAAATGAGTTGCTCTTACAGCTTTCATCTTTGAGACACCAAACTTTCAGGACTTTTACTTAAATGTTGATACTGAATTGTCAGTATTGAAAAGCACTGGTGTACTTTATTCATTAAGACACATGACAGTCAATGCTTGAATTAATAAGGACTACCCTGTAAAAATGTGAAAGGTCTAGCTTGAAGCAAGTATTGCAATTACCTGTCATGATTAGGATTCACATTTTAGCCAGTAATTCTGTACACACTTGGGAGTAAGTTCCATTGAAATCAATAGGATTTTGTGAGCTTTTGGTGTATATTAGATTCCACTGTATATTTATTTATTTTTATTTATTTAATTTATTAAGATTTATATACCGCCCTTCTCCCGAAGGACTCAGGGCGGTGTACAGAAAACATAAAAATTTAACATTGAACTAGATATCAATGTTATATCTCATTTGTTAGTTTTCCAGGATATTTGTAACCACACTACATAATTATTAATTACATAAATGCTGTTGGCATAATGTTTACAGTTTAAAACAACTGCTACTACTGAACACAATCATCCACCAGGATTGGGATGACAGAAGGCACAAACCTTATTTAACTGCTTTTATTGTGATCCCAATGAATATTTTACCCATTTCTCCCAAACTACAATCAGCTGGAAGAAATATTTTCTCTCATGGCTAGACATTGCCTCTAATATGGTAAAAAAAAATAACAATGAAAATGAGAGATAGATACCATCCATAAGCCTTACCTAAGTCATTTCCTCACAGCAACTTATAGTGTCTTCTAGAGTGATCCAATCACTGCTTTGCCAAAATAACAGTAATAAAAACGAGATCCATACAACTCTAACAATGGCTGAATGCTGCTAAGAAGTTGGTTGAAGTCACTAGGACGGAAATTACTGTATGTGCATACTTGGCTTATTCAATAGTTGATTAGCCTTCTGGTGTCCTCCTGATGTCTTTTGGATCATTAATAACCACAAACTGCTAACAAGGGGAGCCCACACATCTGTGTGGTAGGACTGTAGTTCCTTCACATCACAACAGCACCAACTTGGAGTAGGTTACTACCTTTACTACTATGAATCAGTTGAAGATTGTAAAGTGGGATTGAGACAACAGGTTATGATAAAAAGAAAAGATATGAAGAACTGTGGAGTCTTTGGTACTTTCTGAGCTTGGTGGTTTTCTTGCAGATGTTTCATTACTAATCTAGGTAACAGCATCAGTGCATAGGATAGAAAGGATTGGAATGCCTCTCTGAGCGAGATGTATGGAATAATAGCAGGAGCAGGATGTAGATATTTTTGAGGGACAGACTAAGGTAAGGAGGTGGATTGTAATCCATCACAGTCTATGACATATTAAATTTGTTAGTCTTTCAAACGCACGAAGCTCCGGTAAAAGCTTTGCTGTGATCATTTATTTGTTTATTTGTATTCTTCTTCTTTTTTTACAAATAACTCAAGGCAGCAAACCTATTCAATATGCTTCCTCCTCCTCTTTTCCCCACCACAACAACTAGATCATACTGGTTGAGGCAGGGATTAGAAACACAACTCTCCAAGAAGACTGGCCATCAGCTGCAGACTGGGAGGAAATGGGAAGAAGGACATGAGGGAACCATAGGCTAGAGTTGGGATCTCAGGATGCCCTACATGCCTCATTCCCCAGATGCTTCACAGGGAGGGAATGAAGCCACATGCTTGATTCCTTCCTCACTCTCTTCCCAGGAGTTGGCACCATCTGGTACATCTCCAGTTTCTGACTATTTTTACCCTGTTTGTTCTGTGTAGAGTTTAGTCATCGCCTGCGGCAGCTGGACTCAAACCCCCAGCGTCTCACCAGGCAGAAAAAGACAAAGCCCATCCCCAGCCCTGCCGGATCCATTTGCATAGATTTGAATAGGAAAAACAGGGTGCAAGATAACACAGAGATGCTGGAGGGTCATTTCCATATCCAGAGAAGAAAAAGGGAAACAACCCAATTGGTCTGGAGAAGAAGAGTGGAGAGAGGAGATGTTGCAGAAGAGTGTAATCTGGTGGCTAAAGTAAGTTGGGGGATAAAGGAGAGTTCGGTGTTTTAGGATTCCATAGAAATTCCAGGAAAGTTCCAGGGGAAGTTGGACACATGCATACCCTTCCTGATTATACCTGAAACCTAATAAATACTTCCAACTTGCCTAACAAATTGTTGAAATTGCAGTCAACATGAAAAGAATTCAAAAAGCCACGACACAAGGAAGATACAGAGGGTTTGTATGTTATGAATGGAAGCTAACAAATGTTCAGGTATAACTGAAACAAATTTGTTATGTTTGTTAGATTGAAAGAGTACCAAAAACCATCTGTGTAGTAGCAGACAAAGAAGAGTTGACCACAGAACTCTGCTGGTGCCATAATCAGAATATCTCTTTCTCATAAACACACTATGCTTTTTTGTAATGTGCAAGGACCAGCAGTTCAGTCCTTATGGAGAACTTTATAGAGTCCCCTGCCTCTAACAAAACTCTTTTTGACTGGTGAAAAAAAATCCCTCCCCCCTAATAAAAAGGTCTCAAGGACAAACGGAGGTTGTACAATCTTCTTTCCAAAGCAGGAAAAATTACTGGGAGAAATGTTTGAGAAAACAGGGCCTGAAAGGGAAAAGCGCTGACCTTCTTCTTCTAGTTTATAGAAGATGGGAGGCATATAAATTTAATTTATTGTTGTAGCTTATAGCGAGACGGGCAGTGTGTAAATTTAATAAATGAATAAATAAAATAAAATAAAAATAAATAGAAAATTTTGGAGCAGGGCCATTTAATGCATCTACAAGTGGAATTAGATTGCTTTCAGAACTAGATGGCTGAAGAACGGAAGAAATCTTTCATAGCATGAATATTAAGTGTGGGGAAAAGTAATCTGGATTTCATAAGTGTATGTCTGTGGCTAAAAGTGCAGAATGATTTTAAAAGTACTACAACAAGAATCTGCCAAAACAGGGACTTCCGGTGGCTCCGCAGGCGTTGAAGGACGGACTTTTACGGTCCGCCAGCCCCGGGATTGCGTTAAGCTGCTCTGACAGCTCAAAATCAGCTGTTAGGCGGCCGGAAGCCTTTTTCTCGGGAGAAGAGGGAGAGGTGAGCAGCCGGGTCGGGGTAGAGCTCCCCTAGAGCCCCTGGATTTATTTCTGGGGCTGAAAGGGTGAGAGCTCCCCAGACAGATCCGGCAAAAGCTCCACGCCCAGGTCGCTTCTGCTGAGGCAGAATGAAACGTCACGACCACTTCCATTCAAGATTTTTTATACTATACTTTTCGGGAATGGACCGAGCAAAGGCAGAACTTCTGGCAAGTAATTTTTTTTTCTTGTAACCTAACTCAGTAATGAAAAGTTTTCCCTCAAAGGACACTGAAGGATACAATGTTTCAAAGATGGCATTTGTGAGAGATCAGAAGTGGTAAAGTGAAAGTAAGGAGAGTTTTGAACTAACGAAAGTCTTGTTTAAAGTGGAAGTGCTTTTTTGATTGTGTAAAACTACTGGATTTTAAGTTTGGTTTTCTTTTAAACATTTCTCCCTTTTCTCGAAGAAGATAAGAGAACTAGAGAAATGTCTCTTAAACCTTTAAAAACTGGATTTTTTAACAGTTCCCAGGCTCAAGCAGCTAAACCACCATTTTTAACTGACCTACAATCAATACTATGGAGTCTTTGCAGGAATTTATTAATGCTACAGTACAGAAGGCAGTCAAAGAGGCAATTCAAGAGGTGATATCCAGAACTGAGGGGGCTCTGGCAAAGCAGGACAAAGATATAAGAGATGATCTTATTCCAGCATTGAAACTGGTGGCAATGAAAGTGGTTGAGCTGGGAGAAAAATTGAATCAAGTTAGGGTGGATGCAGACATTAAAATTCAAGAAATTCAGACCAGAGCTGATGAGATGGAGGATAAAATGACTTTAATGCAGTATAGATCAATGGAACTTGCCTTAAGAGTGCGTGGTCTAAAAGAAAATGGTAAGGAGGATTTAAAGGGAATTTTTTCAGAAATGTTTGCAAGAGAATTGGGAGTCCAGCCTATGTTAATTATACCACAAATTGACAAGATCTACCGGGCTAACTCCTGGATTGCTAGACAAAGACAATTGCCAAGAGATGTTGTGATATATTTTACCTCGAGGTGCCTTAGGAACGAAATTCTGCAAGCTTCCTATAAAAATAAATTCCAGGTGGCTGGTAAAGAGATGTTGATATTGAAAGAGATTCCTCCAAAGATGCTTAGGGCCTGAAAAGATTTTGCTTTTCTGGTGGACGAGCTTAAGAGGTGTCAGATACGATTCAGATGGGAGGTACCTGTTGGTGTAGCCTTGACTTATCGGGGAGTTCTACATCGTTTGAATACAGTTCTGAAAGCTAAGGATTTTCTTGATAAGGTTTTAAGGAATGAACAACAACAATCATTACCATCAGTGTCATCAAGAGGGGAGAGGAGAGTTGTCAATCAAATGTACAACTTTCAAGTGGATTATGGAGAATTGAAATGGGGAGAAGGTTCCCCCTTCCTTCACAATATTGGGGGGCCTGATCAATACTAATTTGAAGAGATCTGTGCCTGAATCTTTTTATATATGCATAGAATACATAGTTAAAGGATGGAATTGTTTGAAATGATGATCATTATTTTGAAAGGTGATTGGACAATTTCATGGATCATTGTTCTGTCAATAGCCATTAACCTTGATTGTTGTTCATTACTCCTGAAATCACAGATAGCATTGTATCATGTCCAGGTTATGTCTATCTAGCTATATTTTCCCTTATACTGCTATAAATAACAAATGTGCTTAGGTTTCAGTTCAACTCTTCTTGACTCTGATTGCAAGAAGAAGGGGGAAAAAACCAGTCTCCATTCTTCTGACTGTTTTAATGTTTTCAGTTTTTGACAGGTTTTTGACCTAGTTTCTAGTCTGGGAAGACTATGTATAGAGTTGGTTTTGTAATACTAACCTCTTAGAATCATAGAATCATAGGGCAGGAAAGGACTTTGGATCATTTTTAGCAGGAGACCTTACTGCATTTCAAGTCAATCTTTTATTGAAGACCTCCAGTGATGGAGCACCCACAACTCCAGAAGGCAAGCTGTTCCATTGATTAATTGTTCTCACTGTCAAAATATTCCTCCTTAATTCCATGTTGGATTTCTCTTTAATGGATTTTCATCCATTTTTTTTGTCCTGCTCCCTGGTGCTTGGGAGAATAGATTATTCCCCTCTTCTATGTGTACCCTTGTGAAAATGGAACCTGGGGCATCACAGGGATGGGAAAGGCCTTCGGATTAAGGACCACACAGGATGAACTTTGTAATACTTGCAATATAGATCTTGTAGTACTGTTTCACTAGCTAACTAACTTGAGTTTTCTTGTATTTTAAATTTGTTTTTTCAAATGTATTGCTACTCTTTTCTCTAAATCTTCATTTTAGAGATCAGAGCGGGCAAAAGAACATTCGATACATTGTAAACAACAGTTTCATTTTCAGCTGTTCTTAAGCCTCCATGAACAAAGCAAATATTCAAGCCCAAAGAATGTATATTACCCATACCATTCTGGTGTTTTTCCTTTGCAAAATTTTATTTTATTTTTATTAAGAATATAATGCTTTTTTCTATGACTATGCTCACATATTTTTGGATGCTTTAATTCTTGTGCTGTAACTGGAGAGGTGATTATTTCTAAACCAATCAACATTTTACTCTGAAGTTCTTTGTGGTGCTAACTATAAACGTAAATGTAAGCCATTTTTCCAGGGTTCCCTTTTCACAGGAAAACCCCACGTTATCAGAGCACTTAAATAAATTGCTTTTAAATGATCTTCTGACTCAGTTGCTTATTACAATGTATGTTGAGGCAGAACCTAAGACCAGATTTGGCCATTAAGATGCCCAGGGCATGTGGGCCTGTACTAGGCCTTCAATGGTCTCTCCCACTCACGAGGCACCCCATGCTCTACTTAATGACCCACATGTTCACTTTATATTTCATTGGAGGGAGCAAGAATATGAGGATTGTTAAATGAATGTTTCATCTACATGTGCAACATGTGACTGTAATAGGAAGGGTCTATTACAATAGTACCCCAAGGACTATATAGAGCAGTGCTGTTGGGATCTTGATGCTGTCCTTCTTAGCCATCTGAAAATTGCACTACCTCAGGGTTTTTTGTAGAGCAGGAAGCATTAGTGCCATTCTGCTGGAAGGGGTAAGCAGAGTTTCATGAGAAAGTACTAAGGGTGCAAGCATGCTGTCAAGGATGGAGGACTCTTCAAATAGGATCCCCACTAATAGCATTCTAGAATTCTTGTTGTTGAAGAATTCTAAAGTGCTATTAGTGCAGATCCTGTTCAATTATCTGGAAGAAATTTAAAGCAACACAGAAGTAGACTGTTAAAACTAAATATATTGATTGAAATTGCAATGATATCAGCAAACAGTACAAATCACTTGTTATCAGCTGGGGATGTTTGTTCCCCCAAAACTCCAAAAATGCACTTCTTGAAAAAAAGTCTGATCGAACAACTAGACTTACAAATTAATATAACCTAAATAAGATAGACATTCATATGGGAAATTATGCAATGTTGGCATTTCCTTTGGGGTTAAGAGATGAGTTGTATCACTCAGCATCTCTTACTTTAAGAGTTTATACAATATTTATTGTGGAGAATGTATATAAAGTGCTGTTATATTTTGCAGCGAACATGAGAAAACAACTGTGTTGAGTGCTTGGACATTGAAAAATCAGAGAATAATACATTAGTAGGTAAGTTGTATATGGGATGAATTTGATAATTAGCTCATTGCAATATAGGACAGGTATGTTGTAGACTGTGTTACTATTATCATTTTCCAAACTTCTCATTTCTCATCTTTTCTCATTTTCTCATCTTTCCTACTATATTCTCCTATTCATATCTTATGATTTATCACTTGTTTGTATCTTATGATTAATGATTATACCTAAGATTTATTATCTATGACCTATC
>JANHFO010008938.1:0-11481 GCA_032468095.1 Pareas carinatus | reverse complement strand
TCTTTACCGAAAGAGGTTGCTTTCAGCTTTTCAGAGCAGAGCCCTTTTGAACATTTGCGCTCTGAAGAGAAATCAGAACAGATAAAAAGACAGCAGAGAGCAGAGATTCCAAAGGCCTTGCAACTTGCTGTCTTCTTTCAGTCTTTCTCTCGCTTGGATGGCAGAGAAAGAAAGAAAAAACAACTCTGAATCTTCTGTGCGAAAGCTAGGCAGAGACAGCGTCCGGGCATGGGGGGGTTGGGGTGGGGTGGCATACAGCTTCTGTGTGATCAGGAAAGCTTCTTTTTTTCCCTAATGTTGATTGCCCCCTTCCTTCTACCAGCTTAGATAGAAGTAGAAATGTGACAAGCAGATGTGGGAGATAAAAAGAGAGATGAAATTCAAACGTATAAACCAAGAAGAAATAGGTTTGCTGATTGGACTATCTATAGCAGCACTTTACACGTTATGTAATTTCTACTCAGAAAGTATTTTTGTGTGGAAAATACCATGCAGCCTAGATGAAGATGGAGACACGTGAGAATGAGAGAGATTCTTCTCAACCAAATGGCCTTAGGACACGATGGGGATTGTACTAGTTGCAGGGTGAATTCCTGGAGACCGTATTCCACCTAAGGGGCCTGTGGCTTCTTGGATACAACAGATGATAACTATGATGAAGACTGTGTCATAATTTTGTAATAGGTTTCAATGTTAAATGCATTTAGTGCATTAGTCACCAAGGATGGACATAGACTTGTCACTGGGTACTGATTCAAAGTTGTAAATTTTTTCTTCTTCTTTTTTTAAAGCCAATGAAGCTCTTTTGATTTTTAAAAAGTTTCCTTTAAAGGTTATGTGACTAAAATCTTTATCAGGCTTTCAGAGGATCCTCCCGACAGAACAACTCATCTTGGGATGTAGTGCAGGAGGAAAAGAGACCACGATGAAATCCATCTTCCCTATTTCTCAATTACTCCCAAAGTTAGCAATTAGAAAAAGATAAAAAGCATTGTCTCTTCTTCCCCGTAGATACATAGCACCTCTATCTTTCAGAAAGCACCTCCATTATTCCATAAGCATCAGACAACAGGTAATTCCTTTATTTTCAGCACAATTAGTTGAAAATAATTAGTAATGACCTAGAAACCAGGAGGCTCTCAGTTCTAGTTCTGCCGTAGGCATAAAAACCGGCTGGATGACTTTGGACCAGTCACTCTCTCTCAGTTCAACCTACCTCACAAGGTTGTCGTGGTGGGGAAAATAGAGAAAGGGAGCATTAGGTCTGTTCAGTGTCTCCAGTTATTTATAAAGTAATAAAGGTGTGGTAAAAATCAAATAAATTTGTGCAGATTATTTGGAGAATCGAGGAGAAGGTTTAGTGGGTAGAGTCTGATTGGAGAGACCAACTTGTGAGTTAGGATTAATTATCTTTCACCCACCTTTATTATTTGAAGAAAGAAAGAATGGCATCCAACCGCCATTCTAATCAACTTGAGCTAAAGTTATGATAAACTTCTAAGAGTAACAAAGCCGTGCTTCATAAAGCAAACTATGTGGCAGGATCATGGCTGAAGTGTTCCTTCTACACTCAGTTCCATAGAGTGCACCTTTACCTGACTTTCCATTTCACACATTCCACAGATAATAACTAACATTTTGGATATCTGTATTTACTAGTGCTCAATTTTCCTGTTTACGTGCTGTTGAGGTTCCTGCAAGATATCAGAGGTCCGTATTATATATTCCACTATCCACACATATTATTATCTAACAGGAAGCCAACTTGAAGCTTTGGACCTTGAAGGATCTACCACAATAAATTTGTATTTGAAAATAATTGATTATTTTGCTTACATGCCCTTAAAAATGATGTGTTGGGTCAAATTTCACCTTCAAGGATGTCCAATACAGTTTCAAAGATACTTCTTGTATTAATAACTGGATTGAAATGTCTGTTTGATATGGCCACCCTTGGATGACCAGATGCAAAGACTGTCTGCCATTGTCCTTGACATGCCAGGTGGGAGTTTCACTAACCGAACAAGATTCACCTGACAAAATTCCCCATGGATGCATGCCCAAGGAGTTATCCCTGGCAACCTTAGGGGCAAAGATCAAAAGTTCAGCCACATCATACTCTAAAGGTTTCAAGAACCCATCACATTTTAGGAGATCATTAGAAGAAATTCACCAGATCATCAAAGAACCGTGTGGGACCTATATGCGTGATGCATGTCTATCCTCTTCTGGGGAGCCACCATCCCTCACAGCTCCCCAACACGCCTCCATTGCATATACACATACGGGCAGTTGGTCAACACACAGATGACAAACTAAATTCCCTCCTCAAAAGGGCCTAGTCCAGCTTTTCTTAAGAAGTACAACTTCATTGGGATGGTGGTAATAAAGGTGAAGGAGGATGGGAGTGAGAGAAAGGAGGGGCAGGAGAGATCTTTTACAGGAAGAAAGACAGGGAGAAACACCTGGAAGTGTCGGCCCTCGAGTTTCCTTATGGAAGCCCAGACAACAAGGGGTGGAGGAGGAGGAGGAGGAGGAGAGTAAAAAAAGAGTGGGAAGTCAACTCACGCGTGCCATCAAAGCGGGTTGCTATGGTATCCAGGAAGGTGTTTTGGGGAGCCAGGAGGCCCCTCATCACCGGCATTTTAAGACTTGCTCACGGACATCGCCATCGTCCAGTCGAGGGTGGGGGGGAAACTAGAGGTACCGGAGAAGGGAGCCGAGACGGGCCCCTTTGCTTCTTCTCCCAGAGTCAGGTCGGGGCTAGCGGCGCTCTCTCCGACCGCTGCCGCCGGAGGGGCGCGTGCCGAGGCTCCAGGGGCCGCCGCCGCCTCCGATCTCGCTGGCGCCCAGACGGGAGGCGGACGCAGCCGCGACGGCAGAGACCGCGAGGTTAGACAGGGGCGAGGGGTGCCGCCGACGAGCGCCCGCTGCAGGGCAGACGAGCGGGCCCCCTTCCCCCGGTGCGCGGCGGCCGGGACAGTCCTGGCGCAGGCTGGCCCGAAGTCCGACGTGACTCGCTCCGCCCTGCAAGCGGAGCCGAGAGGAGGACGCCCGGTCGGCTGCCGCCTTTGGATCCGAACGGGAAGCACCCCGCCGCCGCCGCCGCCGCCGCCGCCTCCCGCTCAGGCAGGCTCCCCATTCCCCTGGCCGTGCAGGGGAAGAGCCGCTTCCCTCTCGCGGCGTCCCGGCTGGAAGCGCGAGGTCCGTGCAGCGGCGCCGGGCGACGCCTCCTCGCTCTGCTCCGGCTGCTTCACCATGTCCGACGGCGAGTCCCCGGCAGGCGGCCGCCGTTAGCCAGCCCCGAGCGCCCGGGTCGGCATTCCAGGCGCAGGCGGCGCCGCGCTCCCTCTCAAAGTTGCTCGACTTGGCAGCGAGCGACTCCTCACCCCGCCTGCCCGACGGGAGCTCCCGCGCTCGCCTCCGGAGCAGCCGTCCACAGTTTCAGCCGCCCGGAGCAGCAGCAGCACCCAGCATCCTCAACTTGAAAGTTGCCATAGCTACTGAAGACACACCCGGCGGGCTCTTCCTTAAAGAAACAAGCTGCCTACCACGCTGTGTGTGTGTGTGTGTGTGCGTGCGCGTGTGTGTGATTTGAGTGGTGGGACAAAAAAGTTCCCCACCTCCACAAAACGGGATGGGTCTCCCATTTCAGGATAATTCTAGGAAGACAATTAACCCCCTGAATGCCAATATGTGCAGGGAAAGGAAGATTACTCAAAACCCCTTGGTGGGCCAAATTCTTCTCCCAGACATTGGGGATTGGTATTCCCATTTGGGGGGCAGGGACGGACGGTTGTGGCTAATGAACCAATGTACCTACTCCAAAGATGGGATATTACTCTAACCTGGGTTAGTCAGATTTTCATTGGGTTCACCCTGATTTGGTTGGAGTGTTGCCTCATCTGAGATATTCTTTAAAAAAAAAAGGATAGGAATAAGCTGAACGGGCCTCCCACATGATGCTAAGCAAATCAAAATGAATAAATTTGTGTCCAAGTGATCAAATCCGAAGCCAAGATAACTTTATGTGTATGAATCAGATCGTTGTCTATACACAGAATAAACCAGAGATTCTGCATTTGGAGTGCCAGATCACTGAAATAGGTTGGTCTTGACGTGGTTTATTGACAAACCTAAATACTTAAATGGGGTATAAGGAGTTTAAGATTGCCATATGATACCCTGAGCCTTTCATAGCAAATGGACACAGAGAAATTGAATGAAACATTACCCATCGCTTGTGTTCCTGCCAGGAAATGCATCATCACTTAGTAAACCAAAATGTGACAAGCTTCTGTTGAGCAGAGGACCAAAGAAGGTGGCATATTTGTCAGCCTCTCTAACTTAAGGAAGACATTTTCAAGCCTCTTCTCCCCTCTTTCTATTCACAGTGACTGTATTCATTTCTGGTAGGCATGGAGAACAGAATCACTCCAATGACACCTAACCCTAATCTTCCTTAAGAGCAAAACATTTCCCCCCATTTCAGTGTGGTACTGGGGGTGATACACAGCAAAGCAGGAGACAGACAGCAGTAGTGATTTGTTGGCTTAAAAAATGGGGAATGCTGGCTCCTTATTATCTGGACCTTGAGTATGAAGTTTAATCTCTGTTGCTAATCAATACATTCAGTTTGCAATCTTGAGACTAGCTATAAATTGCAGATCTCATGGCTAATTTGGGGACTTTTCTACTGTGTGCACTTTTCCCGATAAAGAGTTTGCAGACGTCAAAAAGTGACATGTACCTCTGAAGCATTTTACTTTGGTCTGATGAGACAAATCCTACATTTCGCTGGCTTTGGAGGCATTAGGTTCTTTTTTAGCATGCCATCTTGGCTATCATTTTTTGAAATTAATCTAGGTGTGAATGCTATCTATTGAATGCTTGCTTGTTAGAACACGAAAAATGTTACTTGTGAGAATGCCTCTTCCCAATTACATCTGCCCATCCCATCAGATCTGGCAGAAGAGGCATGCTGTGGGTCTCATTGTTAGGGAACTACAGTATAGTTGGTGGGTCCCAAGAAATGGGCCTTCTCTGCCACAGCTCCTTCCTTCCCCCTGGCGTGAGGTCAGCTCCATCCTTACTAATTTCCTGGCATTCCCCCAAGACCTAGCTATGCCTTTCGCCTTGGGAGGGTACCCAGAGGTCTGGTGGGATCTTTGAGGTGGCTCCTTTGCCGATCTAATCTCTTATGTGCCTTGTGTTGTTTTTTTTAACAATGATTGGTTTTTTTTAATTGTTTTATATCTTTGTTGTATGCCACTTCTGGGAAAATAGGCAGCCATATAAATTTGATATAGAAATAAATATAGATTTTTTTAAAAAAAAAGCCATAACCCTGGACATCCTGCCTTTATCCGAGCTGACAGTGATGAAGACAAGAAGCTAAAACACAGAAGCAGCACCACATTTAAAACCAGGATGAAGTTAAAACAGTGGCTTTCTCCCAGTCAGTCTAAACCTGTCCTGGAAAATTTGCACCGCCGTTTAGAGTTTTGCAAGCTGGCCATAAAGTAATTTTGATGTGGTGTTGAACGGACGCTGGTTTAGGATTAGGCGCCATGAAACGCAGGTTTTGTTCTACACTCAGGTCTAGCATTTTGCTCCACACAGTTGATAACAGATCCTGGTGAAAATACCAGCGAGCTCCATTGCCCTTATCTTCAATGGAGCTTTGCCGGCTGAAGTCTCCCCTGAACTTTCAGCTGTTTGGAGAAGGAGGAGTATGTTAACAGTGTCAATAACTGTTATTATTTTGCTCTTCCAGAGGTAGTAGTTTAACTCAGCAGGAAAGCCCTTCACTCTTTGGTTACTAAAGGCTGGGTTTGCCTCAAATCCCGCTTCACTCCCTACATTAGTCAGAAAGAAATTTCAAAGGCAACACCTGTATTTAAATTAATTCAGCTTGACTAAAGAGACACAGAAGTGTATTCTTTTTTTAAATAAATGCAAAGAAAACAACATCCCCAGGAAAGAATCCAAAATAAAACAAAGCAGGGACTGCTCTATTGTGCCGGTGTTGAGCTGAGCGGGATGAGAGGCCTCTTCAGCCATAGAGACCTGCTCCATACACAAATAAGGCCAAGCAGGTGTGCTTTGCTAGACCTCCCATTTATTTCCATGGACTTGGAGAGTGCCCCCCCCAGCTCTTTAATCTGTTTTTAAAAGGCCAGTCACATTAAAGCATAGTACATGATACTGTTTCTTACCAGGTCCTCAAAATGTGCAGCTGGGTGGTTATAAGAAAAAGAGCCCAACATAGAAGTCCATGCTAGTTGGTTTAATTTCCCCAATACTCTGTTTTCCTAATAAAGAGTAAGGTAGGAGAGCTCAAGGTCTCAAAAGGGATTTTAAATTTCCAGAATGATGGTACGTAAGAGGGCATAGATCCAAGATCCAAGTATCAAGCAGATTAAAGGCCTAGCCATCCAGCAGCTCACTCATAGGCTGGGTTCACACACCCAATGCTAAGCCAAAGATGACTTGCGGAATAGGCTAGAGCCTGCAGATGAGCAATGAAATTATGGTTTGTTCAGTAGTCCTAGTATTCATTTACTAGGGCCCAGTAAAAGAGGAGAATCGTTTATCCTCATAGCAAGAAAGCTCTGGTTTGTCCACAATTATGATTTTTGTGCCGGTGAATTTTCTTTATTGTGTCCCAAAGATGCTTTCTTTCAAAAAAAGCAAGTGGACTTTCAAAAGTCCTGTTGCCTTTTGAAAGGAAGCACCTTTGGGTCATCCATGACCTGGATGCCTGAGAATCTCCATAGACGTTTCTTTATGGTGGAAGAAATGGGAAATGGTGGGGAAGATGGAAGATATGCACAAGCATTTTTTTTAGTGCAGTATTTGTTTTTTACTTGCATGTATTTTTGTGGAACTGCGTTTTATTTTGCCTTCTAGACCAGAGGTCTCCAACCTCCACCAGGCTATGCTGGCTGAGGAATTCTGGAAGTTGAAGTCCACAACTCTTAAAGGGACCAAGATTGGAGACCTCTGTTCTAGATTGTATTCAGAGATGGAACAATTGCTGTGTGCTTAGGAGAGAACTGGGCATAGAAAGAATACTTGTACTAGGAAAAATGAAAGGTGCAAGGAGAACCATTTATTTGATTTTTAATCCGCCTTTCTTAATTTAACTTAACTCAAGGAGGTGAGCATGCCTAATATTTCTTCCTCCTCCTATTTCACCTCAACCCTGTGAGGTGAATTAGACTGAGACAGTGACTGGGTCCAAGTCAGACAGCTAGCTTTCATAGCTGAGGCAGGACTTGAACTCACAGTCTTGCGGTTTCTAGCCTTAACCATTATACCAAACAGGCTCTCCTAGCCAAAGTTCCTTTTTAGCTACCTTTGCCTTGCGCCCACATCTTGCTGATGATAGAAATGAGTAACTCACATGGGGAATAGCTCAAACTTTTAGACAAAGCGAGGAAATAAATATTGGATTAATTTAATGGGCATATCAGCCTATACGCTATCACTTCCTGGTTTGGCATCGGTCTGTAGCTGCAGTGGCCTCTCCTTATATTGACAAAGAAACCAATAACTTGGTCACTTTTACAAATTGTTGTTCAGCTCCGTAATGCAGATTTCAACAAACTGTTTTTTTCTTCTTTAAGTTTTTTAAAAAAACCAATTGAGCCAATCAAATTGCATAGGATAGATTCTTCGTGGAATTCAGGGTCTGGATAGAAATACAGAAGATGAAGCAGATAGTTGCAGGAACCTATATCTGCCCAAGAGTTTCTACAGACACCATTATAAGCAAAATATATCCACATAAACTGATTTCTTAGAGCCGCGGCTATTGTTGTTTCACTCAGCTGCTTCACTTGTTTCTCTCCCTGCACGATGAAGGCACACATTTGGCCTTTAAGGTTGTTTCTCAGCAACAGGTCCCACAAGAGCAACACAAGCAGCTCCCTCCAGAGTGGCTCAGGAGTGTAGCCAAAAGCTCTTTTGCAGAAAAGGTAACAGCCCTTGAACCTGGCTTGCTATTAGAGAACAACAGCACCTGGGAGCAGAGAATCTGTTGGCTATTGCTCACCGTTTATATTTTCTTCTAAGAGAGGTGCTGTCTCATACACTTCGCCTTTTGCAATGGACTTGGGGGTTTTAAGGAAGATAATAAATTCCAGCAAGTATAAAGTAGGAAAGGAACACAATTGATGTTCTGCGCTGTTAGGAAGCTCCCACGTACAATATTCTCTTAGAAGAGATTTTGGTGGTGTGTGTTTTCATCTTTATGTGCATCTCACCATTGACTTTTGTAAAATTGGCAGCCAGTGTCAAATAGCCAAGAATTATAGAAGAGTTCCCAAAGAAGATCCGTACCGATTTGAATCACCCTATTTAAGCCATTCAGTTAAGGGTAGTTTTGTTATTATCAGCTCACATTAATCCACCGCAAGATGAAGATCTCTTTATTGAAGTTTAAAGCCTGTAATCTACCACATTGGTCCAGTCTGGGTTGATAGTTAGATATTGCCTTCCTTGTGTAGGGCTGGCCCCAAATCTCCTCGCTAGATTCTGTACCTAAGTGAAGACTAAAAGCTAGATCTCCCGCACCTTAATCACTGCACACCAGCTCTGTGATGTGTGTGTGTGTATAGGTAGTCCCCAACTGACAGCCAATCATTTAGGGACCATTGGAAGTTACAATGGCACTCAAAAAGTGACTTGTGTCCATGACCACTGCAGCATCCCCTTGGTTGACAGATTCTTAGCAACTGGTATGTATTTAAGACAGTTGCCATGTCCCAGGATCATGTAATCACCTTTTGTGACCTTCCGATCAACGAAGTCAATGAAGAAGACAGATCCACTTGACCACCATGTTCACTTAACAGCTGCAGTGATTCATCTAACAACTGTGACAAGAAAGGTCATAAAATGAGGCAAAATCCATTCAACAAGTGTCTTGCTTAGCAATTTGGCCTCAATTGTGGGTCATATGTCAAGGACTACCTGTATACCCACAGTACATCTACATCAGGCTTTTTATGAAGCAAGGCACCTGTTTTTTTTTACCTGAGTACAGGATGGAGCGAGCCGCTACCGTTTTGCCTTTCAGTCCCCAACTAGGGGCTTTAGCAGGCAGCTGCTAGGTGACACACTTTTGTAGACAGCAAAGAGATTTTTACAAACTGAGAAAGAAAGGGAGGCTCGGATAGCCATGTCTGGCTTATTAGTTTTCGTCAGCGAGGCATACCCTTATGGGATTCGTCTTTGTGGGAATACATTTATATCCATCCCAGTGTTCCCTCAGGTTCTGCTGATGTTGCCAAACATGGTCATCTTAGTCAAGCCTTTTGTTAGGAT
Organism: Pareas carinatus; assembly: GCA_032468095.1. Classification (NCBI taxonomy): domain Eukaryota; kingdom Metazoa; phylum Chordata; class Lepidosauria; order Squamata; family Pareidae; genus Pareas; species Pareas carinatus. Next base: position 2,148 of record JANHFO010008938.1, on the reverse strand, counting down.
AATCTTTGAGTGATCCCACCTTTTGCTGTTTATTTTGCTAGAGAATTATCTTACGGTTTTTCCATAGAGAAAGGAGAAAGAAAAAGCAAAGGTCTCCTTTCAAAGAAATGGAACCTTGCTGATGTTTTCCCCAATTCAAACAAACAGAAAATAAGAGGTACATTCTAATACCAATTTCTGTTTCTTTAAATTAGTTCCTCGGTCAATTAAGCTCTTCTTTGATGGTCCTTTTCTTCAATTTTCAGTGCAAATCCTACATTAGCAAGCTCTCTTGAAATCTACATCCAACACTGTTCCCCCAAACCTTCTTTTAAAAGTTGTTTCCCAATCCTGTTTCAAAATCATTCTTACCCTCCCTTGCCCAAACCTTTGTCAAAAACGTCTCTTAAATAAAACAACAACAACAACAACATATTTTCACTGGAGCATGCTTCATAACTGCTTTTTTATTTAAACAAAAATATTGCTTAAATCTCCCTTACAGATGCCTTGAATCTGCTTTCATTATTTTGTAAGCAGCTGCTCCTTTCCAAAGTTCTGTGGGTTTTTGGAGATATCCCACCCCTCAGAGAAGTCAGGGGATCCTGCAGTAAGAGGATTCAATTCACGTCACCGTCATAGACACGTGTGTCACCAAGCATATTTGGTAGCAACATTGATTTAACATTGCAGATGGTTTTCTCTGCAAAAATCACAAAACCTTCCCAAATACAGCTTTGTACACAAAATGTATAAAAGGTTGTCACTCTATAATGGTGTGTGTTGCCTTCCCCCCACCTCAAAGCATGGGGCTAATTTCAAATAAATAAATTCAAGTAGTTTGGTCACAGACCAACCTATGGTTGTGAAAGCTGGACCTTAAAAAAACAAGACAGGAAGAAAATCAACGCTTTTGAGCTGTGGTTTTGCATATCCCTTGGGCAGCAAAGGAGACTAACAAGTACTGGAGCGCATAACGGCAGACCTGTCACTAGAAGGCAACATTACAAAGCTGCATCTCATTTACTTTGACCATGCCATGCAGGAGAATTCTCTGGAGAAAGCAATTATATTTGGAAGAGTTAGCGATAAAAGGCTGTCAAAAGCCATGGTAGTTGGGCACCATGAAAGCAGAGAAGTAAGTAGTGCAAGATCTGAAGACATGAAGAGGTCTGTCCCATAGGATTGCCAAGAGTCAGACACAACTGAATGGATAATATCATCATCACCATCACCATCATCATCACCATCATCAGTAAGAGCTGTAGAGGTGCAGTGGTTAGAGTGCAGTACTGCATTCTACTTTTGTTAACAGTTGGCTGCCAGTAAGTTCAGCAGTTCGAGTCCCACTAGCTCAAGGCTGACTCAGATTGTTGGGGGCAATATGTTGATTTCTGTAAACAACTTAGAGAGGGCTGTGAAGCACTGTGAAGTGGTATATAACTGCTATTTCTAACAATCTTGATCTTTAATCCATTCAAATAATGTCATAGAACTTGAAATATTTTTCATCTTTTGTAAATCCAATATAAGAAAATTATTCAGGCCACTCTTAGTTTGATCTTTGTATATATCCCTTTTAATTATTAATATATCACCTGGGTTCCTTTGCATGTCCAGTGTAGCATTTTTTTCCATAGCATTCTTTTAGATTCTTTTAAGTCCACTTTCAAATCAGCTTCAATCTTGTTAAGTAAAATGTGTTCCTTTTCCATTAACACCTTCTAAACACAGTCTGTCTATAGAGGCAGACACTATTAAAATTAACTTCTGGATCCATTGCTCAAAAATATCCTTCATTATGTCCAATATTAAAATATATTGCTTCATTCTGTAATTGTAAGCTGATCTTGAGCATTCTGCCTTATTAATTATAATTTTCTAGTTCCCTCTAGTTCATTCTAATGTCCAATTTTTAAAATCTTATTTTATTACCTTTTTAAAGAATTCAAGACAAAACATTTTTCCATGGGAAGAATTCTTTATAATTTATTCCAAAATCTTAATTCAAATTCATGTAGACCAGGGATGTCAAACTCAATTTCATTGAGGGTTGCTGCCACCGCTGTCACAGTTGCCACAGATTGTTGCCCACTCCCCACCCCGCCCCTGTGAACATCACCCCCACACGCGTCCCTCTACCCCATCGCTGCCCCTGCAAGCACCCTT
>JANHFO010008937.1:19849-31283 GCA_032468095.1 Pareas carinatus | reverse complement strand
GCCCATGGGTCACATCCTGTCCCTTTGCTGGGTATCCCTGTCAGGCCTGCGGCATTGGAGAGTTGGCAGTGGGTGGCAGGGTGGCAGTGATGGTGGGCGGGGTATTTGCAGTAGGTGGTATCAGAAGGGGGCTGGATAGCAGTAGGAAGGTGGGTAAGAGCATTAGTTGCGGTGGCCCCTTGAGAAAATTAATTGTCCACCCCCATTTAGGTCATCTCTCATAAAAATGCAGATTATAACACAATAAACTAGGAATCTTTTTCCCCCACAGAAAGCAAAAATGTACATGTGGCAAACAAACTACTATTTGAGCAGCTAGAAAAATCAAATAGAAAAAAATAGAAAATAAGAAGCAGCATAATAGACTAATGTTATTTGAGCTTGTCATATCATACAATAGTATTATTTATCATCATTATGTAAGGATGCTTTCAATAGACTGCACTACTTGGGATGAGAGTAAACGCACAACTAAACAGAGTATTAATTTTAATTTAATGTGGTTTCTATTATACAATAACTGAATATTCACCGAACAAGAAATAGAAATCACTAAATTTCAGATATATTCAATAAAGGCGTGTGGCATTTGTTTCATTAATACAGAAGCTTGGAAATGTCAAACATTTCAAGTAATTAGATTTTTCATACCCTACTACCCATTCCATAGTCATAGTCATTTGAGACTGCAAAAGAAAATTAAATTGTAGCTTCTAGAGCTTCTAATTAGTAATAAATTTATTTTAATGTCTTTCTTTTTCTGTTATTTCCATCATACTAATTTAGAACAGTAAAGGCCTTTGGGAAAGGGGGATTAGGAATAAATACATATATAAACATCCAGTAACATTTCTATTTTATTTGTAACGAATTTGATTTCTTCAAAACATTTATTTTTCATAGTGCTAAGTTAGAATTATTTTCCATGCCAACTGATCTTGAAGTCCATATATTTCTTCATGAATTTTGCATTTTAAAGCACAGGTGTAAAGAATTAGCAACATTAGTTCCATGAATGCAAGGGAGCTTGGGGCGTTTTTAAAATTCAACCTAGTTGATCATGTGGAAAATTGCTTTTAAATTTCTCCATATTTCTAAGCCTTATCAAATTATATATAAGTCAAAATTCAGTTTCACTGGATCAACCTTATTGAAGTGTGCACCTCTAGGAGAGTTGTGAATGTAGTTTTCAGAACTCCTATCCAGCCTCGTTGGTGGAAATCCACACACATCTGAAGGGCACCACAGTGGGGAAGAAATAATTTGAATTTAGGAGTAAATCCTCAGTACTTTGGTAAAGTGCAAAATATCCTAGATGTATTGATATAGCTAAAAATGTATTTACTTTCTTATTTGTTTATAATTATTTTATCCAGCATTTTGACTGTTAAGAATAATCCCATAGTAGATGAGAAAAAGATTTAACTAACTTTTGTCAATCAACTCCATCTTGCTCGAGTTCCTGGAGTCTCTTATTTAGTTTGGGATACTGGAGGTATGAGATCTGAATACATGAAATCAGATATTCTTAAAGTGTACTGATGCTTGAAACAATGGGATGACCCTGGTTATCTGCTTAGTTGTATTCAATATATTAATGCCTGGTCCATGGTCTTGAGATGTGGCCTTGCACATTCTAAGGTTTGAATGCAGAGCTGATATCCTTAATAACTTCTGTGATCATTTTAGAATATTTTTAATGTGACGTGTTTAAATTTTGATACTTCCAGAAGAGTTTATATAAATATGTTTATATTTCCCCAGATTTAGAATTGGGGTAGCTGTCCCTTTTTTTCCTAGACTGGTGACCAAGGTATTCTGGGTCTGGAGGTTATCTGGAATGTATTTTTAGGATACAGACTGGCTCTTCATAATGTTTAAAACTCTGCTTGTCTACAGCCAACAGATTTTTAAAAATGGTTCTAAATTAGTATTTTTACACAGTTCATGTTAAATATTCACCTAGCCTTTATATGTGATGTCTTGTTCATTAACAAAAGAAGATTCATCTTTAGCTTCAGCGTTTAATCTGTCCCAGCAGTCATTTCCAGTTTTATTTGCCCAGATTAATACTTAATTATAGTCTTATTCACAGTATGATATGCTGCTGATAGAAAATATCTGTCACAACAGGAAGTCAACTGACATAGTCTCAGCATGTCACCATTTCAACTACCCTGAATCCATTTCAAATTTTTGAAAATTCTTTTTAGGAATCCCACTATGTGAGTAAAATATGGAAAACTGAGAGCAGGGACATCTGGTGTTCCACAGAGGGAGTTAGCTAATTCCAGGCAAAGCCATATCTAATGAACAGCCTTTTATCCATCATAGGTTGCTTTCCAATGCAATCTGTTTATTGCACCACCACATGTTCCAATAATGCATCACTTTCCAATAATAAGTAGAGTCAGAGCCAGAAGAGTGTTTCTCCCTTATTTTTTTATTTTGTCCTCATTTTCCTAAAGAGATTTCTTGCTTGCTTGTAAAGGGCTTTGGAAATTAACAGTGGCTTATCCCATCTACAGGTAGAGGAATTTCACAAGCAACCATGCTCACAATTCAAAACCATACAGAATTGGAGAATTAGAGCAAGACAATGTTTTTTTTTTCTATTCTGACTTCAAAAAACCCATGATGTATGCATATGTGTAAGGTATACAGTATTATAAAAAAACATTCTTAAAACAGCTTAATAAGAATTGTAACTTTCATCAGGATGGCTTTTTATAACTCCATTATTACTGTATTCTCTATTTGTTCCAATTGTTGGCCAACTGTAGTCGAATGTTTTTCTAATAACTGAGTGACATTTCACTCTTTCTATTATTTCTACTTTTTACATCATGATAGCTTTCTTTCTCTTTGCTGTATCACAAGTACTTGCATTGGATTGATGCTATGAGGGCATTGTTACATGAGATAAATAACACAAAAATTTAAATCAACTACAAAGTGATGTACTCCTGTAGTGTTAATGGCAATGTGATCCAATCTTAAATGATGGGTGGCATTCTTCTTCCCTAAGCTGATGAATTACTGACTCTAGAATGTTTTCTTTTTTCTTTTTAATAAACTTTATTACTTTCAAATTTAAAAACAACATTTACATACATTCAATATTTGCATACATACCCATTCCCCCTTCCGTCCCTTCATTCATTGATCTTTAACTTCCAATCCTTCTATATATCTAAGTCCTTTATATACGTTTTGTAACATTTGTTTACCATTTTTAATCACGCTCTTTGTCACTTTGGTTTCAATTCTGTCAATCATCGACTTTTCCATGTTATTGGTCTCAATCAGAACTCCCTGTCTCTTATAAACAGTCGCATGATTTGAATCTTACGAAACCCAATTTGACGTGTTTTCCATTTACTTTTAATTTTTCTTATAATAGTTATAAAATGTACCTTCCTTCTTTCTCGTCTTTACTTCATTCCTCTTTAACCATCCTATTTCTTTCTTTCCTTTATTCTATCTTTTACTTCCTTCTGTTTCATCCTTCTTTTCCTTTCTTGTTATTAGCCTTCTAGCTTTCTAATTTCACTTACTTATTTTTACTATCCTTGTATATTATCTATCCTTCTTATCCTATCTTCCATTCTTCTCTTCTTTTTCTCCCTTTCCTAACCTTTCCTATTCTTCTTACTTAACCTTCCTTAAAACCTCTTCCTCTACTCCACTCTTATTGGTTGATCTTTTCCTAGTCACCCAGTTTTATCTCTGTTCTTCCTCCCATATAATTTGTAGCTCCTTTTTCGTTTTCTTATCTCTAACTTTCTTACCACCTTCACTTCTATCTACACCTATCCTCCTTATTCTTCCCATTCTTTGGTGGCCTTGCCCTATTTGGGCTTTGTTTCTTTCTGGTTTTAACCACTTTTCATTCTAATTTTGTGCTTTCTTAGTTCTCCTACCTACTTCTACTCTTCTTTCCTTTTCTACGTCCTCTCTTCCAACTTCTACATTCTACTCTCTTTCTTTCTCTCATTCTCTCTTTCTTATCTTTCATTTCTCCTATTCTTCCCTTTAGTAACCTCTTTCTTGCATTCTTTCTTTCTATTTTCCTTCTCTGTCTTCTCTGCTTTCATGATCATCACAAAGTAACTTTTAATACTGAAATTAACTCACATTTTTAAATAAAATATGGCAATCTGTTTGTAAGTATGAATTGTCACTAAGCTGGACAAGATGATCGGTGCACATGTTTTGGTGCTGGGTAGGGATGATTAGCACTTGAGAAATACATTGCTGTTCTTTTCATTATATATGCAAATAGGATTTAACACAAGTATTTAACACAGATATTTCTTTTTTCATATCCTGTTCATGGACTGTTTATATCTTCAATATTGTAAAATTGTGAAATCTATGAGATTTTTCAGTCATGCGTACAGTGCACTTATTCACTTCTTGATTCTATCTTCAGTTAGAAGGATCTCCAGGTACTTTCATTAGAAGAACTTAAAAATTTGACTATAATGATTAATTTGAAATCATCACTGATTACTGGACACTATGTTCTGTAAAGAAAAGAAATGAAACTGAATATGATGTCAATCCTATTTAATCTTAGTTCCTAAGAGGAAAAATGTTAGAGTAATATTATTTTTCCTTGGGTTGTAAGTAAGCGAAACATATGAGATTTGTAATCTTAAGTTTTCATAAAAATTGTCATCAATCAAGAAGCTAGCAAGGTGAATATATGCAAAAATGCTTTCATAATTCTTCCTGTTCATTTTTCTTTGTACAGTGTCTCAGTGATGGCATAATGTTTTTCCTCTCCTCTAGAAGCTAACATAAGGACAGGAACAATTGCTCTTATTCTGATTTGGCATGAGGAACACAGATATTTGTAAACTGATGAATTTCAGAAGCTGATTTGAAATGAGAGTGAAATCAGAACCATACGCCAGGTGCATGTTTTTCCATTTTTCAAGATAAACCCTTGTGAGAATGATAAGGAGGAGCTACAATGTGGACTTCTTGCATCATCTCACATAGGAGAATCCCAAGGGTGTTACCCCAGCCATCCCTCAGACATGGTGCCTGACATAATAATCCAATTTATTTTCATTTTTAAAAATAATTTACTTTCCTTTTGTCCTGAAATGATTCTATTTCTTTTCACTAAGAATTGCAAAAAAAAATCCTAAATGTGTTCAGATAGAGAAACTCATCAGTTCAAATTCCTTGGATATAGAAAATCTCAGAAATATTAAGAGGGAAGGAGTGTGGACAGGATAAAGGCTTAAAATTGAAGTGCGTGCAAAATGTGTAAGTATCTAGTGTAAATTAAAAAAAATTCCTTCTCCTTCTCCTTCTCCTTCTCCTTCTCCTTCTCCTTCTCCTTCTCCTTCTCCTTCTTCTTCTCCTTCTCTTTCTCCTTCTCCTTCTTCTTCTCCTTCTCTTTCTCCCTCACAGTGATTCACTTGACAATCATGGCAAAAATTGAGTGCGACTCACTTAACAACCATTTTACTTAGCAATGGAAATTCTGGTCTTATTCTTAACAATGGAAATTATGATTCTGAGTCATTTAGGTTAATAGAGATTCTTTTGGGGCAATAGGCATATTTGGAATTTTGACAGTATATCCTAGACATGTCTACAAAATTACTAACATCAGATGGCAAACTTGAACATTCGGAAATGACTGACATGCTGATGAGAGGCTCTAGACAGTGGCTCTATATGGTGTTCCCATTCACTTCCACTATGTGACCCTAATTGATTCCAGGTCAATTTTATTACCTTTGTCTTTTGAAAGGAAGATCGTTCCATTTTCCAAGCAAAGCACTGAAATGCCACCCTTCATCTTCATTTTCTAAGAATACTATGGGCTCTCAAAAAATATTGGAAATGAAGATGATAGTAGAACCACTCATTTGTGTTAGACAAGGTTGTACACATTTGAACTAAATCCACATATTTGGGAAGAAACTGTTGGACTATTGGCAAAAAAGCAGTTTGAGTCACTTGAAATATGAATAGAGAACATTGCAAATGATTGTTTAATGTTTATCCTTCCACTTCTATTCTCACAGAAAAGAGAAGCATGCACAACTTCATAGAATATGTAGGAATGTTTGATATCCCTCCACTACAAGACAGTAAATTTCAAGATCCCAGGAAATTGTAAGAGCCATTTGTAACAGCCTTGGGCTCTTACAACACCCAATATAGCAATATAACTGCTACATTCTATTAACAGGGTTCTCCTTAAGAAGATTACTTGAAGTAAGTGTCATGTGAAGAAAACCCCCAACTCATTACATACCTCCATTTCACCCATTACTAAAAGGAGAAATCCCAAACAATCCAGGCCCACAGAAACAACCAGGCTTTAAAAATTACCTGCAGGCACGTAAGGTGTGAGATGACGGGTGGCATGCAGATACTCAGGAAAATGCTTTTCTAGAGAGCAAACTGAGTGACTGAGGAAGTCCACATGCTAGGTCTCATTGGAAGGGATCATTTAATTGATGGCACCTGCAGCAGGTTGATCCTATTAGACTGAAAAGGACAGGCAGAATCTACAGGAGACAAGTCGTCCTTCAGACTCCAATCCATGTATAACCAGAACATTGAATTTCAGTTGGCAGCCAACTGGTAACTAGTACAGCTCAGGTAGCAAAGGGCATTTCATGAGCATAGAAAGACTTTCTGCGATTGCTTGTGCTGCTGTAATTCTGGGGCTGTCTTCAAGAACAATTCCATGTAGAGTGTGTTGCGGTAATCCAACTGTGAAGTGACCAAGGCGTGAATGACTGTGAGGAAAGCCTTCCACTCCAGACAATTTGAACCTATTCAACAGTTGCCATTTGCTCTTGGAGCAGGAGCTGAGGGTCCAGAAAGACCCTGAAGTTGCACATAATATCTGACATTGGGAAAAACTTCCACAACATTGATCAGCCAAGATTCATGATGTGCAGCTGTTTATAATCAGCATTCTGATAATGCTTGATTTCAAACTGATGGGTGTCCTTCTCCAATACTCCCAGGTCAATATTAAACAGGAGGAATGAAAACATCAAGTCCTGAGTAAAGAGCTTGAGGCTTGATTCCACCTCCTTACCCATGAACAATGAAGTTTGCACAAGGAAGAAGAACCACTGCAATATTGTGTCCCCCATTTTTGTGCTCTACAGTCAGTCTAATATGACTAATGAGTTTATAAGCCATTGAGAAGTCACTAATGGCCAGGGTGGGTGCTCCATGTCACAACTTGATTTGCTCAGGGGTCATCAACAAGCATGAGTTATGCCATCTCATTTTGATGTCCTGACCTGAAGTATGATTAGAAAGGATTTTAATAATTGTTTCATCCAGGATTCCCTATACCCAGCTGCCTTCTTCACTATCTTCCCTAGAAAGGGAAGGTGGAAATTGGATGAGAGTTGTCCAGATAGTTGGCCTAGTGGTGGTCATCTAAGGAGATATGTGAGACATAAATAAAAGATATAAATAATAAATTGGATGGAATTGAAGGAAAAGATTACCACTATTTTACTGGATTTGGATTCTACTTTCATAAGAGAAACAAATGGCCACTATTTACAATTAAATGTCAATTACACTTTTTTCTTTCTAGTGTTTTCCTGCAATTGGAGGGTCTGATCTTTTTCAGATCAACCAAGTGTTGATCCATTGGATGTGACAAGAATTGACCACCTGAGCCTGACATCATGGGCTAAGAGAGTGTATCTGTCCCAAAATCACCCGACTGACTTTCATGCCTAAGGCAAGACTAGAATTCTCAGTCTCCTGGTTTCTAGTCTAGTGTCTTGACCACAGACCAAATAGGCTTTCAAAAAACAGTACGTTTCTTTATAGTGGCAATTATATAGCTTACATGTCTTGAAAATTCAAAACAAAATAATGTATATTCATTTTGGTCACTCACCAAAAGAAGAAAAACATAAACCTGACTGTATATGAAGTTTACTTCTTTAATGTGAAGAAAAAAGCTTAAGCCTTAAGCATGATTCATAATTAGTTAGGGGAATACAGACAAGGACATATTTATTACTTAATTGTTATTAATATAATTCTTCATATATTCTTTCCTTGATTAAGTTTGTTTGCAAGCCTTGATGAGACACAAGGGATTGGTGATTAGGATTCCCTATGGGTTTTATTTTACTATTTATCTGCTTTGAAGTTTAGGAAAAGTTCCCAATGATTTTAACGCCTTCTTTTTCTATGAATTCCCTAATACAATTCATTCTGTGGGAGAGGGGAAATAAAATTATTTCTTATATCTTTCTCTTTCCCTGTAGAATTCATCACTTAGGAGGTGAAACTATACATGTTGCAAAATGCTTTCTGAATATTATTGTAGTAAGGAATGTTAGTTTCTTCCATATGTTCCATATGATATATGGATAAATAGCATTAAAAAGTTTTAATATTCTTCGCATATTTTTTATAAATGGTTATTGGTGTTGTAAGTTATAGATTAATGGGTGTAACACTGTCTGAGCTCAGCAGAAGGTTGTAGAACATTAATATTTCATCTTTCTTCTGACATCTTCTGAAGACAGTTCTTGCTCAAGTACACCAGCTAGTGCAGAGGAGGAATGGTTTTATGAAATGCTGTCCATTTGCTGGATGAGACACAGTGATGTTGTAAAGGAACACGCCTATCCATGTATCAATTTCATTTGTACCTCAGTAGTAAAATTTGATCCAGTGTTGATCTGCTGGTTTCCTGCTTTTAGAGGACAAACATTTTTGGTATAAAATATTCCCACTCCCATGTTATCTCCCATCAGGATGACCTTCACATCTTCACAGCTTGCTTCTATCTGAAGAGATCTGGCCCTAATTCAAAGAAGGGACCTGTATCTAATTTGGCTGAATCCCAAATACTGAATAAATACTAGACTGAGTGGCTATATTTATAACCAAATCAAGGGAAGAAGAACACTTACAAATCAATTGAAATTGAACTGGAAAGCTTTATAAGTGATCCTGAATTTCAAAACACTCAATACCATGGCTTTCAATTTTCCATTAGCTACCATAATGAGAGTCTGTAGAATCAAACTCTTGATATGTTGACCTTCTAATGATAGGAATTGGTTCATCCAACTATGACTCCCAACATGTGGTGAAGGGGAATGGAAAACTGACATACCACATGAAGCATAATCAATGACATTATTGTATGTGGCTCACTTCTTTCCAATGCTGGTACATCATCTGGTGGATATCTGCTGTTTTCTAAGTTGACTGTGTCCTCCCACTTTAACAAGCATGATGCAGATGGATAAATGTGACATCCTCAGCAAATCAATCACAAAGGATTATCCTCAGTGGAGGGGAAATTATGTCTGTAAATATTTCCTAATTTTGTCAAAAACCAAAACCAAACTAACAAAAAAAATAAAGCTACAGGTGTACAAATCAGACTTTATAGGCGTCTATCTTCATCTCTGCAATAGAATTCTTCCTTTATTAACTTTTCTGACAACTATCACCCCATATTACTGAGAAACAAAGAGATACAATTTTTCTCCCGTGCCAGTCAACAGGAAGTGCAAATCTTCTCACAGATTGGTCTGTAGACAGACTTGATTCTGTCTGAACAAGAGTTGTTCTTCTCTATGATACCGAATTAAGTTCTGAAACCAATCCTATGATCAGTGTCTGCCCCTTAGTTGTGAACAGAAGTTGTCTAATTAATACGGAAAACAAACTAAAAAAAGCATAATTCACTTGGTCATTGTCTCTTACAATGTATTTATTTTATGACCAACACATGGTCAATAACCAGAAAGTTACATAAAAGATAATATTTTATAAGCATACATATTCACATATGCATCAGTGGTTGCCTTGTCCTGACAATTCAAAATTTATGTGTTCCTTGTAACTGAGAGGAGGCTCACATAATTATTGGTTAGAAAATCTTTTAAAAGCAGAAGAAAAAATGTTTTATCTAGCCCTAAAGTTTGTTTTGCTCAATCCTGGGAAAGGTGAGAAGTAATTTAAATATTTTGCTGCTTCCCATATTACCTCTTCAACTCAAGGCCTACTGCTGGTGTACAACCTGTTGACTTCAGTATGTGGCACAGTATTATTAAATCTTTGAAACAATGTTTGTTTGGCCTCTTATTATCTCAAAAATAGGAATAATTCATAGGATGCTACAGTAGTTTTTGTTTTGGAGTAGGTTTCTAGTTTCAAAGATAATTGTCTATAAAAACCTAAGGCAATAAGCCTGTCAGAAAAAAAGGAGTTTGAGACACTAATTAAGAACCAATCTCTAATTTGAGTAGAGCAGTTCCTACACCCATATCATATTATGGTGAAATTTATTAAATTTCTTTTGTAAAATATAGCTATACTCTGTGCATTTAACTTAGCACTTCATGTACTGTTTTTAATTGTTAGCTTTTATTCAATTCAATTATCTTTATTGATTAGCCCTTGGGTCGTATCAAAGCTTTTATTGCTAGAATTATTCCCCCTCCCTAATATGTGTAGGTCAGTAATTTGGAGAGTGTTTGAATACCAGATATCTTGAATTTGGAGGAAGAAATATGTTGATATAAACTTCATCGGTTTTGAAATATTTAAAATACTGTAATTGTGTGGTTATCTGGATTTTGCTAAAGCATTTTGTAATTTATGATAATTTGAAAAACCTACAATACTGTAATGAGAATGGTATTGTAACTGTTGAATTGGAGATAGATTTAATTACAATAGCGGGGTTGCAGATAAGCATGTTTTATTATCTGATGGGCTATGTTAATATTTTATTTTTAATTTTAAATCTATCCCTCCCTCTTGCTCTCTTCCTCTTATTAACCTTCCCATTCATCTCCTTAGCTTCTATTGAACATCAGATGCCATTATTACTCTTTATAATATCTATTACTAGAGATTTCTTGAGATTGCAGTTTGGAAAATCTCCATTTCTCTTCCTTTGTTTTATTATTCCATAGAAGAGAAACATAAGGTTATTGCTGTTGTTCTGGAAACATCTACGAATAACTCACCTCAACTAATTGAATGCTCAGACAAGAAAAATCCTTAAAAGGAAATGCAAGAGAATAAAAATATTTTTTCTCACAACCATTTGACTAACTAGTTTTAGAGCTGCACAGTAGCATGTCAATATTCAATATGAAGAATTTCCAATAACAGCCAATATTCCTGAAATACAAGGCTGGAGAAATTGGGCATACTTACAGTAGCATGAAGAAGAGAAGACTGGAGTATGACAGCATGTTTCCAATTCTTCTAAGAGCGCAAGTCTATAATTTATAATATAATTTATAGAATAAATGAACTAGAATTAGGTCTAATCGGGTGATGCTATAGAAGAGTAGGTGCCAACTGAACATTAGGGGAATTGTCAGGAAAGCAAGAACAGATTGATAATGAAATTCGCAATTACCTCAAGCAATGGGAC
>JANHFO010008936.1:0-14359 GCA_032468095.1 Pareas carinatus | reverse complement strand
GTTCAGCAGTTCGATTCTCACTGGCTCAAGGTTGACTCAGCCTTCCATCCTTCCGAGGTCAGTAAAATGGGGACCTAGATTGTTGGGGGGCAATATGCTGACTGTGTAAACTGCTTAGAGAATGCTGTAAAGCACTGTTAAGTGGTGTATAAGTCTAAATAATAATAATAATGTTACCTAATTGGGTAATGAAACATCTGCAAAAAGACAACCAAGTTCAGAGAGCACCAAGGATCCCACAGTTCAACCCTGGACTACAAATATTCTCTTCTGTCGTTATCTGTTGGTATCGTTATATTTATTCTGACAAAATTAAAAATTAAGAGGAAAAGGAAAAGTTACATATGGCCAACATTTATACATACAATTGGCAACATCTGGGGAAAGAATGACAACCATGATTCTCTAATATTATGAAAACTGTGTCTAGAATCAGAACTCTTCTTGCTTACAGTATTATAAACTCAAGATTATGCAATCATACTTCTATCTCCTGTCATTTTAGTATCTCTTAGCATGCAACTCTAACTGTAAAGAAAGTTCCACTGAAATGATGAGATTGATTCCTACTGAAATATAGACTGCAGATTTAGAGAGATAGAACATTAATTAAGATTTGAAATACATTTGAAGGCATTCTGTTTTGTAAAACATTAGACCAAAACAATATTTATCCCAATCGTTATTTACAACTTCCTTATGGCATTCTGTATCTTTCTTTACATTAGGAGTAGTAACAATAAACATTTCATATATACTATTGCTAAGAATATCCACTTGGTATTGAATTCTAAATATCATAATGAATGAGCTTCTGACACTTTGACATCTTGTAAAATAGAGTAATACTATAAGCATGTCAGTAATTCAAACACATTCTATTAAAAAACAGTTTCGCTTGTGTGTAAAAATGTGTTTTATGAATCTCAACACCATTTTCCCCAACTATCATTCCAGCACAATGCATTATTACTCTTGAATCAAATGCAAGTTATTTAAAAAGCAAACATGCAGGTGTGTTATAATCAGTGGTAGTCATGCTAGTAGTAGTAATAGTAGTAAATGACATGCAATTAATGTTAAGTAGATTAGGCTTCTCTTAATGACTTGCCATTGACATCAGAAAGACTAATAGTACATTCAGCTTCAACCATATATATAAGTCCTCTTTGCACCTGGATTCCAAATTATTCCTATCTGTTATCAAATTTAACTATTTTATAAAGTTCCTGTTTATAAAAATGGAAGCATTACTGCAAAAATGTGGTGATGATTTTTTTTTAAAAAAAAAACAAGTTTGGCCCACTGAAAATTTTTATATTTTCTCAAATCAGCTGAGTCTATTCAATATTGTCTTAAGCTCATTGTCACGCTAAGTAATGCAATTTAATTAATTTAGAATTTAAAATAATATTTCTAGAAAAATGAAACATATTCTAGTCACAGAGGAAAAGCATCTAGAAATAATCGTAGTGCAACTGAATGGTATACTAACTCCCTTTTTACGACCCTGCAATCTCTTAATTCTGGACAGAATCAGGGTGACTGGATGTTGAGCGTTTACTGGCGGGATGCCCTTCCTGACGCCACGCAGAGTCCTCAGTAGACATTTTTTCTTTGCGCCCTAGGAGAGAAATATCTGCTGCTACCTAGGATTGAACTCTCAACCTTCCATGTGGGAGGCGAGCATCTTCTCTACTAGGCCATCACATCACTCAGCTGAATAGTATATACCAACTTGTAAGAATAATGTATATATTCTCTCCATTGCAATGCATATATAGTCAAAGACCAATTCAATTTCTGTCAGATGGATTTAAACAAATGTTTCCCAAACTTGGCAATTTCCAGAAGTGGGAATTTCAGCCCCCAGAATTCGAATCAATGACCATACTGGTTGTGAAATTCTGAGTTTCCAAATTCACACATCTGGAAATGGTCACAATGGGGAAACATTTGGACCATTAATTAAATGAGGAATAAAAAAACAAATACACTTTGATGAGGTTGCTGTGTATGGACCAGGCAGAAAAAGAGAACAAATGTTGTAAGACATTTCTTAATCTCTTAAAAGCCTGATTGTCAAAGTGATGACAAATGTATTCATACTCCAAAAAAGTTGATACAGTAACTGCTGATCGGTTGTAAGGCATAAAGCATGGCTGGCTGGGGAATTCTGGAAATTGAAGTCCACCCACCTTAAAGTTGTCAAGATTGGGAAACCCCGTTAGATAGTATCACAAAGTACATTTACACATATAGCTTTATCACTGTCTTTTGTATCAAGGGAGTGGGGGAAGGACTGGGGATTTTAAAGCTGCAATTAAATTCAAAATAGGATTGCCACCCTTAAACTAACAATTTATGGACAGCTCAATCACCACATAAACAGAGCCAAGTACGTAAGATTGCAAAGCCTTTATTAAAGCACAGATATTAGTAATATGGTTTAAGATATATGAATTATGAAACACCACATATAAAAAACATGCCAAATAATTATTTATATCTCTTCATCTACTAGTACCACAATTTCAATTTCAGAAATTGAACTATAGCACATTAATATTATTAATCATCACAACAATGCCCATAACAATATACCCTTGATCAGTGTGCATTTAATAAGCAGATTTTGAATTTTTATCTTGTCTCCGGATATTTTTATTTTTTAAAAAAAGAATTTCAGCATACATATTTGAATTGAAGGGAATAAATTGCATTAATTTAGAATCTATATATACGTGTGTGTTTTAATTCTGGCTTTAAAGAAAATGTTTGACACAACTTTGCCCATGCTAGTTGGAATCCAAGGGAAGAAGGGAGAGAGAAAATTCGCAGCCTATGGAGAGTTTCTGCTGGAGAAAAGAATTAGCATCTTCTGATTCCCATTGTCTTACAATGCTTTGTTCTGCTCCAGAAAAGCTAGTCCATCACCTGCCGCAACACAGTAGTAAATGCTACTAGGAGCTAGAAGGAATTAGAGAAAACTGCAATTCCCACCCACTTCTTCCTGTTTTTCAAATCGGGATGTAATCTAGTTTGGATGAAATACAAGTGCAGATTGCCAATAACCGCACACCAAAACTACCAACAGATGATCACCTTAATTCAAAGTCACCAGCATTGGTTTTAAGAACATAGTTAATTAACCCTCAAATATTATATAATTTTACCTTTCATATAATAATATCAAAAATGTAACGAGCAATGTCTGTATACCTACTGGAAAATGACTATAAACTGACCATTTGTCTTAAATCATGAAAGAAAGCAGTGAATGTTCAGTGATATTTTCCATGCCATTAATGTTCATACTTCAATGCTTTAAAAAAAAGTTGGGAATCTTAAGCAATCATTACATTATTTTCCCATCAAAATGAAATATGCACTGTGTAACACGTGTGCCAGAACTGCATGCATCTTAACAATTTTGATCATTTTTTGGTCTCATCTGCCTTATTTGGGATTACGGTAGCTAAACAATCGTTACAAGAACATGAATACTTAAGATTCGGTGTATTGTATTTGTTGTAAAATTATTCTCTTTCAATCCCCAGCAACCACTCTCAGGTTTCCTAACTGCATAATGTACACAGAAATTCATGCAATCTTTCAATTAGCAGCATGTGGCTCTTATGCACTTACTTGGATGCAAGTAAATTTTCATCAAATCATCCCACTGAGAATTGCTTCTCAGGCTGGAGTTGCTGGAATGTTAGAAAAGTTTAAAGGCAAAGAGAATTGTGTATAGCTAGGATGAACATTTTTATAGGGAAGAAGCATTTCAGGTTCTCTAACAGGCATACCAATGAGCCTGCAATACCAATCTCAACCATTCATTAAAGGCATGTTGGTAAACCTGAAAAAAGGTCCTGTCTGCCTTAAAGATATTAATTTTAATGAAGGAAGTCCTGAAAACAGCAACATCATTTTTCTGAGCTTTGCATGGAAGCTTGAAACAGATGGCTGCTTTAATGCATAAGAGAGAGATGTTACGTCCAATGTGCAATTCCCAATAATTGTCACACTGTGCATAACCCTAATAGTTATCCTTTCCAAGCTGTTATCCAACAGGTTTTTATACAAATATATTTTAACATCCCTTAGTCGACAGATGGACAAGAGATGAGTACACCTTGGAAATCGCTTTTGATTGCTCACTACCAAGATACTCGAACCGCTGTTGCTTCAGAATAACATGATCTAAATTTGTCTATGTAAATAAGCATATTTAGGGCATTAATAAATGTTTATTAATTTTCCAAACTTTGTAAGTAACAGAAAGGGTTTTGAGAATCTCAATCTGAGACTCTCAAAAAAGAGTGGAATCTTAATTACTATAGGAGTTAAGCAATTTGACTCTATTTGAATCTATTTGTGGAGTCAACAAATCCAGAAGAAAATCTCTGCAAAATTAGTTTGAAAAATCTAATGGAGCATTGTCCATTTTGCCCCACCTAAACATTACACATATAACCAACAGCACATGTTAAGGTCAGACTGCAGTCCCATAGATACCTGAGATAAAGTCACATTATATGTGTAATGAACTTATTTCAGACAACTATGGGCTGCACTATGGAATTATAACAGGGCGGTATAGTAAACAGGGTGGTATAGCTAACTAAAAAGCATGTTTTATGTTAGCAGTAAATTAATATAATCCAGGTGAGAGAGTTATATATGAACATTTGTATGAAATACTGAAGCCTCAGTGGAGAAACTGCTTCACAATTTCTTTGCATAGTGAACCTAGAAAATCAGAACAATCCCAACAAAATGTGCACAGTGCACATTTTATAATTTGAGCCAAGGAAAAATGTTTACTCCCATGAGAAAACTGAGAATTGGTGTTTTTCTTTAAAGGAACAGTAGGCAATCTTCCTCCGTAAAATTGACCTCATGACATATCGAGCAAGACTTTGTATTCCTGGTGGTTTTCAGAGGCTAGAAAGAGAAATGTGCATGGATTCCTTTACCAGTAACAAATTAAGTAACCATCACCATTAAAAAGGCTGCACCTGAAATGCAAGAACTTAGAAGACTAGCATTCTACTGTCCAGAGGAAAACAAGCTACCAATATCCCAAGACCCTCCGCAGGCAGCAGGAGCCCAGCAAGCAAGGGATGAGTCCTTCTAAAGAAAGCAAGAAGGAAAAAGCCTCTTTAAAAGGGACAGAATATATCTGGTATTCCTCATTATTGGTGGATCTCCAGTATTCAGAAACGATCCATATTTGTCTCTTCAAATCATTTAGGTATTTATTCTTTCATTGTACACTCTAAGTGCAATATAGAATTTTGCAACTTGGAGAAAAAGTTTAAAGGGAGAGAGGCAATGATTTGTTGATAACATGGGTGTAATCTGCCTTCATTGCTCTGTTGTGTTTGTGATGAGATGTTACTGGATATATTTTGAAAGACAGCTAAAAGTATACTAGCTCACAGAGAAAAAGAAACTGAAATGTAAGGAGGCATCACATGTAGCAAAGATTTTCTTGAGTGTTCTGGTATATACACAATAGTTAGCCACAAAACAGTCTATGACTGAAGAAGTGTCTCCAGCAAAGAAAAGACAACAACAGCATTTACTTGGCAAAGATGAACCTCTTTGATCACCCACCATATCTTCTGACATTTTTTTTAAACCACACTTAACTTGGTTACTGAATTAATCCAGTTCATGACTTTTACAGTTTAGACTAGTCAGTAATTTGCTAATAGAATTGATCCACTGGTGGAGTTCCCATGCTGCTTTTGTTGGCAATTTGCCAATAGTTTAATTGATTCTGATTTTTATATACGCCAATTTTTCATGCAATTGTCTACATATATTTCTAATAGCTTTTCCCCCTCTATCTCCTCAAAAGAGTGATGGAAAGGAGAATTACTTAGAATGTTTAATCCTGAGCATATCATGACAAATTCAATTCCAAGAGATTTGATGAAGAAGTATGGAAGCTTACCAAATTCACAGGCTTGATGTTAATCTAAGTAAGATTCCATGCAAAAAAAAACCAAGTGTTTCATGAGGATCATTACCATCTCTTTTGTTTAGTAATGTTTGCTCCTTAGAGTCTAAAATGGATTACATGAAGCTAAATTTAATAACAAACCAGGAGATGAGAGACTGCTGTGTCATCATTGCAATGGAAATTTGGTTAAAGCCTTCCATCCCAGCCTGGCTGAATTCTTTTGAGAGCGGGCATCAGAATTTTATTTTTTAATGTATGCCATTGTGTTCAAAGAAAAAAGTGACAATAAAAGTGATTTTATCTTATAATATGATGCTTGCTTAGTAAAGCTGTTGCGGTAGCTCTCTGCATTGCGTTTACACAGTAGGTTTGTTTTTAGTATAAAACTATGCCATGGCTTTAGGTTTATCAACAGTGAAAAAAATCTTCTTTAAAAGAACACCAAAAAATTTATCTCAGAAAAGACAATCCAGTTTATCAGTTTTCTAAACTGACTCACATCTGATATATGGGCAAACAAGTGAAGAGTGCTTCAGGGTAGTTCTTTCTCCAGGGCCTAAATGAGGCTCCACATTCAATACTTGTCAGTACAGATGCCAAAGAGGTGAATATCATCTTTGTTATAAAATCCCCTATTTGCTTAAGATGTAACATTTCATGTCATAAAGGCTTCCCTGGGGAAATTTTCCACAGACAGACACATTTGTCAATTGAAAGAACTCAGACTACAATTTGGAATCCCTCACTCTGGAAAATGCTCAAAGCTATTGGAGACATACTCCAGACATAAACATTAGCAAATGTAAAAACTAGAGAGCTTTCTAGAATGTCATTAGAAATATTCTAATATTTCTGTCATTATCCTGCCTTTCCTTCCCTAATCCCATTAATATCTTTCAGCTACAATCACTAGATGAAACTAAAGAAGGAACTCTGAGGGTCATTAAAGATTAATTTTGTGTGTAAATATGCATTATATGTAGTCCTCAGCTTATGACCATTCATTTCATGGTCCCTAAAGTTTTGGCTGTAGACGAAGTGCAGGCAGAGCTGGAGAGCGAGATTAAATGTGTTATCAGTTTAGAGTCCAAAGGTTGCTACAAGAGATCTAAGTACAGACCTTCGTTGAATTATGTTAACCCTGGTCTAGCATCAATTCACTGCTGACTGTTATTGGCCAGATTTTTCTGCACAGGTTTGAAGAAATTCTCTATGCTGCAGCTTAATGAATAATCCTGATTCTTTATGCCTAAGATTGACTATTTCAGCATCCCCACACTAACATGATCGGAAGTTAAGACACTTGACAGCTTACTCACACCTCAGGAGCACTTCAACTACCCCACCCATCTATCTCCCCCCATCTATGTCCTTTTGGCTCTTTGTGCTCTATGGCTCCTGAAGTCCTACCTGACTTTTGTCTTCTTCTTTCTCCCTCTGCTAACCAAGACAGCTGCTGGCTGAATGAGGATATCTTCCCCTGATCTATCTATGGCAGTTTCCTCACAAGATCTAGGAATAAGGGCTTCATGTGGCCAGGGACGGTTTGCGAAGGGCCAGACTACGCATGCCTCAACAGCAGTGGGAGCAAGAAGACAGTAAAGATCAGCTAGGGTAGTGGAGAGCAGGGCAGCAGGGACCTTCAAAATGCAGGGTGGCAAGGGGGATTGTGGCTGGCGCTGAACTGGGACCACTGAGGCTTCCAGGGAAAGCTACAGCTCAGGGGTTTCTTGAGGTGCAGGGCGATGGCACACCAAGAAAACCTTGAGTCACAATAGATTCTTTCCTTGGTCTTCCTGCACTTACACAGACGCATGCACATACCCTACCTCCTTTCTCCATGGCATCCCTGAACCTGCACTGCACCTGCACTGTAGCATTCCCTCAACCTCTGAATTCCTTACCTGGAACTCCCTACCACTTTCCATTGAACAATATGCACATGCGTAGTTACAACAGCAACTGGGACTGCTGGGATTGCCAAAGTTAAGTGATGTGGTCTTGTGACTCATGCTTTGGGATTTCATTGCTTAGCAACAGAAATTCCGGTTCCAATTGTCGTCACAAATCGAGGACTATTTTTAGCATTGGCTATTGGGAAAGGATTGGGAAAGAGCAATATTCATGATCTGAATGTCTGTTAAAGAAAAAATCCACTTCTGAAACTGGGATTTGCACTGGGAAGAAATCTTCCACTTGCCGGTTCAGAGAGCTGAGGAGATAATTTATTCTGCACTAGAAACAGTGTCCAAATTATCTTTTTTTTCTGATGCTATTTGCATTTTCAAAGACAATATTAACAGCAAAATAGCTTTTAATGCAGAGCTGGGCTTTTTATGGCCCCAGTCACAATCTGGCCCTTTGGCTGTCCCTGTCTGGCCCACATGGAGTGCCTTTATTTTGAAGACAACTATTTTTAAAAAAAATTACATATGTGCATTTGTGCCTTTGCACTTTTACAACTCCATTGGTTCAGCCTTCCACAGCAGTCCCCGTTTCTCATGTGGTCCCTTGGGAAAATTAATTGCTCATCACTGTTTTAATGTTATCCCCAGTAGAGTCTGTAGACAGTTCTTCTGTAAAGCTCATTACTAATCCTTTATAATTTACTGAGAGCCACTGTTTATGATAGGAGGATAAATGATCCTGAAATGCAATTTAAAAATCAACAGTGAATTCCTATGCACATCTTCTTGAGAGCCAATCTTTTAAAATTCAAATGGCTTATTTCTCAGTAAAAATTGTTGGGAATAAACCCTAGTGTGTCAAAGGAGTCAAAGTTATTATCTCGAGGAAGCTGATAATAGAAATTGGTTATATTAGAAATATGTTCCAATGCTTTGTTGAACACAACGTACGCTCAAAAGGAAATGCTCTGTTCCTTAAATCAACTTTTCTATTTTTACTCAACATAAAATATTCAATGCTTTAAATCAATGTGTTTTATTTTATTTCTCTCATTGTAAAGAAAAATATTATTTCATTTGGTCAAATAATAGAAAATGTTCATAAAATGCATCCAAAAACATACTAAGCTTGGTATTGAAATGGTGTCTAGTGACTTTATGTGAATGAAAAAACAAAACCTGTACAGTATATAAAATAGCTTAACAATGAATTCCCCTTGGTACGTTTTTCTATCAAAAAAGTTTTAAAGGCCCATATTTTTTTTTTTAAGTAGCATGATCCAAATGAGGAAAACTTCTATTTTAAGAAAGTTGACTGGGCGGGGGGAGAAGGTATATATATATATATATATATGCTGTCCCTTTTAAAAGGGGTGAATATGGGATCTGAAGCACAAATTGGTTAAAGCACATGCTGAGAAGTCAGTACCTGCCAAAAATCCTGAGAAGAGGGGTAAAGGTTAGGAAGAAAAGGAAGAAAATGAGCAAAGATTTGTTATAACAATAGAAAAATAAACCAACAAAAAAAATATCATGTACATCATAACAGCAGGAACCACAGAATAAAAAGAATAGTAAGTTAACATTTCAGGAAGAAAGAACTGCTCAAGTCCTTAGATGCAACAAATAAAGGGGAGGAAATTAATGACGATTATGAGTTGCCTGCTATAATTTCAAGAACAGAAGGGAGGAGGAGAAAATATATAATAATAGACTACTTCAATACTTCCAAGTTATGCCAACAAAACATGAAGCCTCAAAGTTTCAACAGAGTCAAGACAAAACCAACCAGTTCCTTGATTGATCTTTGACCAAAGATTCATATATCCTTCTATCTGGTTGTCCTCTTCCAGTGACCATGAAGGTTTGAAAGAACATACATGGAGCATTGAGGGTGGAAGGGGGGAACCACCTAGCCAATCAGATCAGCTGAATCAACCCTTATAATGGGGTGAGGGATGTTGCAGTCAGATTTCCCTCACAACTTGAGTTCACAGATATAAAGCAACTTTTATAAGAAAAAGGCAATGTTTTTTTCTTAACAGCACAAAAGTTACCAATCGTTCCTCTTCTTCTCCAGCTCGGTGTCTTCCACATGTTGGATAATAGACACCAATGTTATCAAGGTAATGGAAGCTATACCCTAAAACACCTAAAGAACTAGGCTGGAGAAAAAGATGGTCCTTTGGAACCTATTTTCCTCAGTGAGCAACTGCAAATTAACCCAATTAACCATTGCACTTAAAATTAATGGCTGACTTCATGGTCAACCTGAGATTTCAATATATCTTTGGCAGCTGGCCCAGTTATCTGGAGAACAAATCTACTAAAATTTATGCTAACATTTCATCTTCTGGGTATTGTAAAAGGCACAGACATGGTTATACAAATAATTACTTCTCCTGATAAGCTACACCAAAGTAGAGTACCATCTGTCAAAATCTTTTCAAATAAATGTAGATTTTGAAGGGAAAAGCAGTAGTTTATATAAATATGCATACAGCACTGATAACTAAAGCTGTGCATATATTGCTAATTTAAGTTTTCCCTCTCCAGAAATGCATACCAAGAGTAACTATTCTATTAAACTAAGAAAAACAAAACAGCATGAAAGTAATATGAATGAGATAAACTCAGCAAAAGAATATAGGGAACCCACTGAAAAACCTACTCTTTTTTTCAGCACAACCAAATGTTTCAGGTTACGTCCTTGAGCATTTGAATTTTCTGCAGTGCCCATCCTTTCAAACGAAGCTCTTATGAAGAGATATCTAAACTGTCTTTTCAAACATATCCAAAATCGCTCTGCCATTCCAATTCAAACTAACTACAGTTAAGACATTTGTTCATCGATGATGAAAGAATAAACTGGGTGACACGAGGGTCCATAAAATAATAATTATCTAATAATGCAACGCAGTATTTCAGAAAAGCTTGATTGGTTCCTTTATATTTGTACATATGTTTGTCTTATTTCAATCTATGTTGTTACAATAAGCTATGCCCAGCAAGGCTATTGAGATTACTATGCCCAACAAGGCTACCCAAGTTGGCATATTAAATGCCACAGTGATTCTTAATCACACTCCAGAATAACCAATAAGTGTGTTAATCAGTTTGTTCTACCAGTCAGTCTGATAATAGCTGGCAGCAAGGACTTAAATTGAATGTATTTGAAGCTGTCACCAATGACAACTTAAATTACTCCGTCTTTCCATTCAGACGTGTTGATGGAAAAAGTCAGAATATCAGCCCACATCTGCAGGGAGCAAGAATGACATGAAGCAAAGACAATGTGGCTGCATGTCAGATTTCTTTTTGCTATCCCTAGACAAGGGGTAGGAATGCTATCCCATCTCTGGAAAGAAACAGGGAAGTCTGCCTCAGAGGAAGGAGAGACTGAATAACAAAAGTTCAAAAACTTAAAACTACACAAGCAACACTGCAGTTTATTGCAATGACAAGTAAAAGAAAGCAAAGTCAAAAGAAATGAAAAGAAACAGTAAAATTAAAAATAATAAAATAAAGGGGGGGAAAACAGGAATACAAACTGACTTTTATTTGATTGCGTTACTCAGAGATATAAGAACCTAGAAAGATGAAGAAGAGGAAAAATGACTAAGATGTAATTTTGGTCTCATTTTTTGGCCTGTAGGTTTAGCTTTCTGATTTGACCTTCATATATAAAAGAGGATCACTGTGAATTGGGATATTAATACCCATGAGGGTACACTGAATATGGTAGCAAAGGGCACACCTTCCTATTTCCATTTCCAAGAGAAAAAAATGAGGGCTATTTTACATATTCCATTTCTCTGAGACAAGGAAGAAATAAATTCCTGAAAAATTGTATATGTGAACTTAAAAGGAAGAGGAAACTGGAGTAGCAATTTTGCTGCAATGACACAGTACAAATGGCAGAAGATTAAGACATTTTTTTTACTTTGGAACATGATGTTGCTTCTAGTGTCTCATAAGTCGGCAGAAACCCTCCTTAGAATTTAGACGTACTTGCATTCATTATAGTGAGCCACAAAAAAGAATATTGTCTGCTTCAAAAATGACAGGCCTTTTCTTATTTTGTACATGGAATAGGGAAAAAAAGACACCTTTCCCCACTCCCACTCCCCCTCCTCACGCCACCATTGTTAGAAATACAATTAGCATGCATCCAAAGATTTAGAAACCTCACCTTTCCATCATAGCGTTTCACCACAAATTGATCAAGGCCTAAATCTGGGAAAGAAACCAAAACAGGTTTATTAGCATATTTTGAAAATGACATTTTGACAGTTTCTTTAAAGAAAATGCATCACTTAAGCCATAACCATCAAACTTGAAAAACACAGGAAAGTAACCTTACTTTCTAATAACGTCTTTTGCAGGTTTGTATAATGAATCTTTGTCTTTAATTACTCATCCTCATATTAATATCACCATCATCTTTTACCTGTTGTTAGCTATGCTTTTTTCTCTCTGCTTCTCTTTGTTATCTCAATTGATCTCCTGTTATCTCCTACTCAGGGGTGGGAAACCGTGGCTCTTTTATGACTTGTGGTCTTCAGCTGCCAGGATTCCTGAGCCAGCCATGGAAATAGTACACTTGGCTAGAATGAGAGCTTCAGAAAGGCTGCCCTGTACAGAAAAACCTGTGTCCTTCCTTTCACATAGTAAGGTAAACAGTAGTTGCCATTAAGAGATTACAAAACGTTTTAGTCCATTACTAATATTATTTCAGCAACTGTTTAAAACCATGAGGTGGAGAAGATTAAAAATGAGATGGGAGGAACTGATAAATGGTATAAAATTGCACAATTAAAAGGAATCAATCTAGGTACATCAATTAGTTTTTACAAAAGAAGGAAATAACCAGTGTGCCTAGGAGCATCTATTTTCCATCACAGTATCCAAGGCAACTTACTTTCTGGTTGCTTTTCATTTGGTGTTATAGAGCGCACAAAATCTTGTGGGGTCATAAATACTTCTGACTCTCCGTGCTCATTGATGATTTTCAATGTGGCAAAGTATCGAAATATTTTATCTGGAGTAGAGTAAGCTCGGATCCTGTTTTCATATTCCATCACCTTAAAAAAAAGATACCGGATGTGAAATTTCTCTAAATTCCAACAGCTTAGCCATTTTTTAAAGGGAAGTGATGTTTTGACATAAGTATATTACTCTATCTAAAGGTCCAAGCTGAGTTGATACAATCTATTTATCCATAAGTGTTATGAATCTACCCTCCTAGCAGATTGCAAGAGATGTAAAAACCAAATTAGATTTCATTCCTGAAACAGTGGAACATTTTGAAAAAATAAAAACAAATTAAGTATAAAAATGATAGAGCAGACAACAAACCAGCACCATAATGAAGAAATAATTGGGCGAATGTAGTTAAATTGGCACTGAAATAAAAGTGACAATCAGTCCTACTTTGTGAGTGAAGCTTTTCCAGTAAGAAAATACCATCACAGTTTAATTCCCCTGCCTCATTCCAATCAATCAATCAAAAGGTATGTATTCAAAACCCAAGATCAAACTTAATAAAAGATCAATATGCGATACAATAATCATAAAAGAAAAAGAAAATATGACAAAAAATTTCCCTAAAGCGAATGGTTAATAGCATGGAAGAGAAACCAGATAGTTTCTAACATCTATAGTTATTGAAGAATATTTGCAACCTTCAGGTTTGAGCATGTCAGGTGCAAAAAATCAGGAGCGAGGATGGAGTTCAAAGGAATTACAAGTTTATTTCATGCTAACAATCTGACCTATAACAGTCAAAGCAAATTGGCACTAGATAAGACTCAATGGAATTTGGAGGGGGGGGCGGAGTTAGATCTCTTGTGGGAGCGTACCAACTCCAAACTGCTGACACTTTTGACTCCACCCTTGAATTCAGCCTGCTCATCTCCTACACAGTGTAAGGCTTGGGGCGGCGGCTGCCCGGTGTGGAAAGGTTTGTGAGGGTACATAGGTGGCCAGGAAGGTATGGTGTGAGCGCAACTAGGTTGGGCAAGATTGCATGAGAATTGCAAGTGGGAGAGGAAGCGTGGTGGGATTACAGTGGGGCTTGTGGAGGATGGGCGAGGGTGGCGGGTGGAGAGCAATGTGAGTACAGAGAAGTGAGGGGACATTGCATGGTTGGGGAGACTTATCCAAGCAACTGGCAGTCTTTCCTGCCAGCTTCCCCATGTTTTTGCTTGAGGTAAGCTGGCAGGGAAGATTGCAAATTGAGATCACATGACTGCAGGACACTGCAACCGTTGTTGGCGCAAGTTGGTTGCCAAGTGCCAGATTGTGATCACATGACTATGGGGATGCAGAACTCTGAGGACTAGTTTCAACCACCACTCATTCAGTACTATTGTACCCTGTTTCCCCAAAAGTAAGAGATCCTCCGAAAATAAGACCTACTTACAGTTTTGCCTCTCACTGAAATATAAGGCACCCCCTGAAAATAAGACCTCCC
>JANHFO010008934.1:1777-12575 GCA_032468095.1 Pareas carinatus | reverse complement strand
ACGGTATCTGTAACACCACCAACATCCACATCTGCCTATCCCAGGTCCTTGGTAAGGACCCGATAGGTAGACAAAAAAAGCCAAATCCAGTCTTAAAATCTGGCAGACTGTGCGATGAACAATAATAATAATAAGTAGTTGTAGTAGTAGTAGTAGTAGTAGTAGCAGCAGCAGCAGCAGCAGTAGTAGTAGTAGTATTTGTTATATTAAAATGCCAACTTTCTCCAGGGCCTCACAATAACATACAATACTCCTTTCTTTACTTTCTTCAGAAAAAAACTGTGTGATAGATTAAATGGATTTGCCTTAAATAAAGTTGCCTTATTCCCTTTAAAAGAACTGTGATTGGAAGTTGCATAAGTCATAAGTAACCATAGACATAAATGTACTTAAGACTGTCATAAAAACAAGAAAAGTCATTGCAAAAGTTTAGGTACTGAACCTCCAAATTCTCCTGTCTCTCTACAGAAGTTTGACATTTCACTCTTTTTAGCTGTCTATCAAAACACCTTCTATAGTTCTTGAGAATTGTTCCCTGAATATCAAGACATATCATTCTCTCTAACTAGAAGCTTGCTGGCAGCCACAGAGCCCATAGGAGTTAGCTGTTATTGATTTTGCTGGGTTTATAGCATGTCTCGATTCAGATGGAATTCAAACTGCAATGACTCCCAGTTGTCTGCATGTTATTGGTGAGTTCAGCCTAAATTATTATTAAAGATATATGTTTCTTTTCTAGGCTACCCAAATAATTAATATCTGATCATCTACCTGGATTAATATCTCAAGATTTCAATAACTTTGTGCAAGATAATAAAATTTAAGGATTATCTGTTTCTACCCGTACTTTGTTCTATTTCTGTTTCAATAGGTAAGCCAACTGTCTTGTTCAAAGTTTTAAAACTGCCATGAAAACTGTCAAGGGAGATACATTATCCTTAAATCAGAAAACAACTCCTTTCCTTCTTTCTCTCTTATCAGACAGGGCCACATAGTAGAGGAAGAACGTGGATTGAACAGGTAATGAACCAACATTTATTTGCACAACTGCAGGCTAGGGGACACAAATCAGATAAGAGGATAGCAAAATATAAAATAAGCCTACACCTCTGGGGAAGCAGGCAAGATAGGTAGGAAATGAAAGCCTTGGCAATAGTTTCGTGCTGTAAGGCAGAAAAGAAATCATTGTTGATTGCAAAACTAATTAGGACTTTGACTGCATCCTTGTGGATCTTGACTGTAAATAAGAACATTTTTATATTAACCTAACCAATCAGTAAAGATTGCCCCATACTGTTCTCACAATAGGAAGATTTATATATACATACTTTATGCAATCTGGGTGCAAAAATAATCTGCAGACCTCTTTACTGTTATTCCTGGCAGTTCTGTGTTTGAACCGCTTTAGTTAACCATAGCGTTTGCCTGCTTCAGCAGAGAACCCCTCATAATGAAGCAGGAAGTGACTGTATTAGACACCAAAAGCTGTGCAAATTGCCCCATAAACAAAAGTATTGCTAACTACTAAAAACCTGTTAACTTACAAAACAAAAACAGAAACAAACATCAAGCTTCTTGAGGCTACAACCCGAGTGTCATATAGGTAAGAAGCTTTAAACTTGGGAGACCTGCAAATGAGAACTTTTGATTACATGTCCTTTGATGTCTCATTCCTTTCCAGCCTAACTGATTTGAAAGCTCATGTCTAGAAATGGAGGCATAACCAGGTATATAAAAAATCAAGAAGAAAAGTCTGTTCCACAACTGTGCTGTACCAATGTTCAATTCAGCTCCCATCATTCCTTATCATTGTGACTGGCATCACCCAAATACAGCTTGATGTTTGTTTATTTATTAAACACTCAAGACACATCAAGAGCAGCAATGAACTATCAGCTGATATAGCACTGGTCTTTTCCATGTGGAGCTGATCTGGAACATCAATAGCATTACTTTTTAACTTCTACTTGGGCTAGACAAAAATAGCAATATGCTGTGTTTTCTTGTGACTATTACCTGCTCTCCTGGTAGATAGCTGTCTGATTCATGTTTGTGAATCAAACAGAATGTGTTAAAGAAAAGTTGAATTGCTTCAATCTCTCCTACTAAGCACTCACACTTCAATTATGCATTGGGAGTGTGGTAGCTTATGCGGATATCCTCCAGGGTGTATTAACCATATCTATAATGTAATCCAGTGATTTAGTTCAGTGGTGGCCAACCTTTTTGAACTCGGGGACCACCAAATTCATAATTTGAAATCCCGAGGCCCAATAATATGAATTCTTTAAAAAGGCTCATACATTTGTAAAATAATGATCAGAGAACTTCCATTTTATCAATATAAAAGACACCTATTGAAAATAGCAAAATTTAAAAAGCTTATTTAATTATAACAAAATTAAAAAAGCTTATTTAATTATAACAAAATCATAAATGCTTATTTAATCATAACAAAATCCTTAATTAGATCCCTGTTTAATTGTAGCAAAATTATTAAAGTTAGTTTAATTATTACAAAATAATTGAACTTCTTTAAGTATTACACATTTTTAGAGTGATATTTGTTCCTGCTTTTGAGAGACAGAGAGAGAATGAGAGACAGAGACAGAGAGGATGAGAGAGAGACACACACACACACAGAGAGAAAGAGACACAGAGACAGAGAGACAGAAAGAGAGAGAGACAAACAGAGAGAGAATCAGAGAGGGGGGGAGAAGAGAGAGATAGACACAGACACAGACACACACACAGACACACAGAGAGAGAGAGAGAGAGAGAGAGAGAGAGAGAGAGAGAGCGCACACACACAGAGTGCTCTGATGCTCCACTCCCATCAGCTGCCTGTGCTCCTTGCAGTAGTGGGCCACAATCAACTGCCCCCCTGCCTCGGATAACACCCAGCTGCTCCCTCCCTGTTATACTTTTTACCTCATGAAGAAGTCAGGGCTGGAGAGAAGTTGGCTGGGCTGCAAACTCTGGGGCTTGGAATTCATGCATTCCACCAGCTGAATGGCGCTTCAGAAGCGCTTCCGGTGGCTGGTGCAGGCAAATTCTGAGTCCTGAAGGCAGCCCAGCTTCATGTGCCTTGCTGTCTCTGCCATCCCCAGAAGCAGGAACCATACAACTATACAAAAAAATTCAAATAATCTCCAGATTTTCCTGCAGACTACCAGAATATTCTCGTAGCCCACTGGTGGGCTTGAGCCCACAGGTTGGGGACCACTGGTCCACACAAAACATTTGTAGACTTTTTTGATCTCATTATACCTAAATAAGTATAGGAGCACCATTACCTCTCTGAAACTCTACAAAAGATTTTTGAAATCATCTTTCAATTGAAGGAGAATAAAAAGAATAATAGTAATAAAACACAAACAAAAAAGTGGTCAAAGTCCTCTCTGCTCAGCCTGACTCTGTGGACTGCAGAGATTGGACTGAAATGGATTCACCCATGGATGTCTCTGGACTTTTTAAGGAAAGTCCACCTTTTTCCTTCAATTGATGTAAGTGGAGGTAGTCCTCGACTTATGACCACAATATTGAGCCCAAAATTCCTGTTGCTGAGTGAAACATTTGTTAAGTGAGCTTTTCCCCATTTTACAACCTTTCTTGCCAAGTTGTTAAGTTGTTAAGTGAATCACTACAGCTGTTGAGTTAGGGACACGGCGTGCTAAGTGAATCTGACTTCCTCATTTGCTTGTCAGAAAGACACAAAAGGTGATCATATGTCCCCAGGACACTGCAACCATCATAAATATGAGCCAATTGCCAAGCATATGAATTTTGATTATGCGTCCACAGGAATGCTGCAATGGTTGTAAGCGTGAAAAATTGTCACTTTTTTCAGTGCTGCTATAACTCTGACTTACAACTTGAACTAGTGTTAAGTCGAGGACTTCCTGTACTTGTTTCTAAAGAATAAACCAAATAGCAGAGCTAGAAAGAAAGAAAAGTATAGGATTTGCACAGAGATATTAAATATATTAAAGATCTAGGCTTAATTTCTAATGTCTTAGAAAACTATTTCCCAGTTCAGCAGCATCTAAACTTAAATTTGGACCTTGCTTTTCAAATAGTGGCACTGACTTCAGATTCTAAACAAACAACAACAGAAGCAAAATGCAAAAACCAATTTTTGATGAAATCTGTTTACTGAAAGAGAAAAAATTCTATTGCTATAGATGTCTCAAAGCACTTGAAGCAACTAATGCTGTTAGGAAAGGGGCACCAACTTTTAAGAAAAGGAGAGCATATTTGTTGTACTGAGTATTTGTTTAAACTTTATTCTTAAAACAAGTTACATGGGCTGCTCAGAAAGGGCAATTTTATGTTTGAAAACCTGAGCGATCACAACGTTTTCTTTCTTGTACCTCTGAGTTAATCCCTAGTAATTCTCTCCCTCACAATAACAAGAGCAACAAAAGAGACTTGTGTTGTCAGAACATGACTGACAGAAAGCAAGCAGGCAGAGGGAAGGCAAGATTTTCTGGTTATCGTAGGTGGGGGGAAAGTATCCTAATTACTTTAATATTTCTTCCCACAGATTGTCATTCTCCTAAAGATTTATTACTTTTAGAGTACAGAAGTGATTTCTAAAATTTCCATCAAGAGTCTTTGCTTAACAAACATGAACATTCTTGTCTTGATATTTGTAAAAGTCAGTCTATTTCTAAAGTTTGGGAAAACCTTATGATTCCACCAAAGATTACACTTTAGAAATAAAGTTGGTGGAATGTAATATCGTTATTTTTCATCATCTTGATAAAATATCACATGATCTTCACCATCATCATTACAGTACACAGTGCCCTTTGTGGGTAGACCATAACTACAAAATAATCTACAAAAATCCTTGATGGAAAATGCAGCTAAGAAACAAGGACTTCAAGCACTGACTTGAAGGCAAACAAGGAAAACACACGCAACGTTAATCTTAGGTACTTGTTTTAATAACATTATAGGATGCATACTAAAAGTATGTCAAAAACTTCATGGAAAAGCTGGTCTCACATTATCAATCATCTCCTGTTGCATTTAACGTGACCAAATTCAGTAGCAATAGTAAATAGGAATAGTAGTGAGATTGCAGATCGCTGCCTTGTCCATCAAGTGCGGGAGAGAAAACATGGAACTGGAATTTGGACTATATATTGCTCTTCTTATAGAAGGCCAATTTCAAGTGTGAAGCCTGCTTTTAAAGCAGCGGTCCCCAACCTTTCTGGCACCAGGGACCCATTTCATGGAAGACAGTTCTTCCATGGATTGGTGGGGGCGGTTTCGCATGCAACCTAGATCCTGCACATGCGCAGATGCAACTTCGCTCACCTGACCACTGCTTGCACAGCCCGGTTTCCAACAGGCCACACACCACTACTGGTCCACAGCTTGGGGTTGGGAATCCTTGCTTTAAAGGGCTAGACAGAAATAACTGGAATAGATGTCTAAACTAAAAAGCAACAATTCATTCCATCAATTTAGATTTGATACACTGCTGAGCAACTAAAACTGAGAATCAGATCCAAAGCAACCCTCCCAGTGGTTATTCATTGTGAAATATGCGTTTTTGGCTTAGAGTTGGATTCACATTACATGCATATCTCCTTTGCAACACACCAATTCCATTGCCCCCCTTTCCAATAGTTACCATTCTTGACTTTAATGATAGCAATAGCACTTAGACTTATATACCACTTCATAGTGCTTTATAGTCCTCTCCAAGCGGTTTACAGAGTCAGCAGATTGCCCTCAACAATTGATTTTTTCTTCACCTTTTTTGCATCTTTCCCCATCACTATTACCTATAAGTGATGATGCAAGACGAGACCACTCGAGATTAATTCTTACCCATCATTCCTATCCCTCAATACAGGGGATATTCTATCCCTCACTTTCTGACTGCTCATTCAGTGACTATGTGAAGTTATAATGGTGTTGGAAAAGGAGACTTATGACCAGTCCTCAACATTGCAGCTGTTGAAACAACCTTGTCGTCATGTGATCACAATTTGGGCACTTGGTAATTGGCACACACGACTTCTGACAAGCAATGAGGAAGCCAGCATGAATTTGCAAGGTGCAGTCCTGTGACACTGGGCTCCATGACTACAAATGATTTGCTTAAGACTGCAGGTAGAAGTGTCATCCTAAGTCGGACGCCATCACATGGTATTTCACTTTAGTAGTCTATCATTTAATCATACAGTTGTCAGTCCCATTACTGAGAACTACCTATAACGGCACAGAGAGAGCAGCTGAGCTATAGTGTATAGAACCTATTATGATGTTCTTTGACTTCTAGGAGTGAGTCTATGCCACATTTTCCCATTGTGCTGCTCTAAATGTTTTATGGAAAAAAATGGAGGGTATTGACTTAAGGTTCTTATAATTAGTTTATTTACAAGGAATGAAAAGTGCGAGTCTCCTAAAGAGGCACCAATGTTATGCAGACTAAATGACTGCTCACTGCTATATAGTACTCCAGTTTCAAACCACAGGAACTAAACTAAAAAACCAATTTGTCTGTTTACTATAGACACACACACACCACACAGACACCCACACACACATGCTTTCATAATGAAACAAAACAAAAGCAAGTAGGGAAAAAACAAGAATATTTATTACAGAAAAAAAGGAAAAGACTGCATTTATGCTTTTCGTTGAAATGACAATACATATTTTAAGACAAATGTCTGGCAATAACCAGCTAGAACAGGTTCTTTGTCTCTTTCTGTCCTGGTTCTTCTCATTAGCGATATTAGACTTGACACATGAAGATCTTCAAAATAAGAAACATACTTTAACTTCGTGAGATGGCACCTTATATGTGACTGAAGGCGAAATTACATATTCTTTATTGTATTTCATCAATATATGTATTGCATTTTCAAGAAGGTTTATGAATTGATGAGTAGAGTTCAAATTAAATTGATTATAATTAAATGCTGTTGAAATAAAGAGAACTTCAATTATCCATTAGCTTGCTTAACTGATTTCAATCGTGCTTTTAGGAAACAATTTAATCTTGAAAACTATTTGGAGAAAGTAAGGAAGGTAACCTGAAATTACTCGTAGTCCTCAGTCTACGACCACAGTTGAGTACAAAATTTGTTAAACCATTGCTAAATGAGGTTTTTTTCCCATTTTGCGATCTTTCGTGCCACAGTTGCTAAGTGAATCACTGCAGTTGTTAAGTTAATGACATGGTTGTTTAAGTGAATCTGGCGTTTCCACTGACCTTGCTTGTCACATGTCCCCAGGATATTGCAACTCTCATAAATACATGCCTGTTACCAAGCATACAAATTTTGATCACTACCCCGTTTCCCCGAAAGTAAGACATACAGTTTTGCCTCTCGTTGAAATATAACGCATCCCCCCGAAAATAAGACCTCCCTCGAACATAAGGCCTCCCTGATAATAAGGCCCCCCAAAGCTACTGTAACTCTGGACTCTGGAGCTTAGCGGCGGGCGCCACCACACAGCTCACTGTTGGCCGCAGCGCAGTCAGAGCAGACAGGAAGTGCGAGGTCTCTTTTAATCAGGGAGCCTGCGCAGTTGCCAGGACAGTCTGCTGCCTGCTCCCCTCTCTGCCCTGATGGAGTCTGGCTGACTCACAATTAGACAGTGAGTCACATGGGGCAGGAGTCGGGCACATTGCGTGTACCGTATTCTTCTTCATGGAAAAATAAGACATCCCCTGAAAGCCCCCAAAGCGCATCTTTGGGAGCACTGTCTTATTTTCGGGGAAACAGTTTATGAATGACTATGGGAAAGCTGCAACAGTTGTGTGAAAAATGGTCATAAGTCACTTTTTTTCAGTGCCATTGTAACTCTTCAAACAATCACTAAAATAATGGTTACAGGTTCTACCGTATGCAGGAAATGTTACCTAGGGAAAAGGGTTAAAATATTTTTTTAAATCCAGAAAAAAAGACAGAACATCTGGAAGCAGCTCAGAAAGATGCTGTCCTTATTCAGAATATAAGAAAGGGGAAGAGATACAGCACACACTTGCAAGACTCTATTATTATATATATATTATATAATATTACTATAATCTTGACAAAAAGCTGTTTCAGATTTCCTGTGGAGTTGATTTCCTGGTCTGGTCCATTTAGTGGGGCTGACAGTAAGCCATCCAACAAAGAAAATAATGCAACATTAAAAGAAAATGGTAGGAGCAGACAATAATAGTACTGAAATAAAGATATGTCTACATTACTTTCCTTATCTCCCAAGGTCAAAAAAGGGACAAGCCATGCTCTTTTCTTTATTA
This sequence comes from Pareas carinatus, assembly GCA_032468095.1. Classification (NCBI taxonomy): domain Eukaryota; kingdom Metazoa; phylum Chordata; class Lepidosauria; order Squamata; family Pareidae; genus Pareas; species Pareas carinatus. The sequence continues at coordinate 4,294 of JANHFO010008934.1, read as the reverse complement.
ACTTACAACCTTTGAAAAGGACAATATTGATCCAATTTAAAACTACAATTGTATTCTGACAAAGTATTACCACAGATTGTGATTGCAAATTAAAATTTTCTGCCATTAGTAACCATCCAGGCTACCTCTGTGATTGACCAGTTGGAGAAAAAACTATTGAATAAGTGAGTCATTGTCAAAGAGTTCCATTTTCAGGAATCCTAACATGTATCTAAATTAGTACCATTCAGTACAAATTTTAGCCCAATATAAGCCTAATGTCCCATAGGTTGTCATCCTATTCCTAGCTCAATAGTCTTTTTACTAAGACCCCATTTATTTGGTGTTCAACTGAATTCAAAGCAGGCATTTTTGCTTATGTGTCTGATTTAATTAGACACGGGTTGGTATAATATTTAAGTCCTTACTGGTCCATGAATGTCACATGATGATTTTGGACCAATCACTCCCGTTCAGTGAAATTGACTCACAGAGTTGTTATTGGTGGTGCAGTGGTTAGAATGCAGTATTGCAGACTAACTCTGCCCATTGAGAGCCGTTCAATTCTCACCGGCTCAAGGTTGACTCAGACCTCCATCCTTCCAAGGTCAGTAAATTTAATCAGGAACGGGGGTTGGTATAAGGATAATGAAATTCAAATCCATACTGGTCCCGCTAATATATAATATCCAAAAACCTAGCTGAAATCTGGCTGGAGGGCATTTCTTCAGGGTAATGGCTAATTTATATCAGCAATGATGTGTTGACTAGGGGAGGGGGGCTAGCAAAAGGATGACAGACATCAGCTCAATAGATTAAGCTTCACTGCACTATTTCTCAAAAAAAAACAAATGTCAGGCTACTGAGCACCTCCCTGCATTAGTAAAAGGACAGATTAGTAAAAGTTGGACAGATACAATCCAAAATACGAAAATGTTAAATGGAATTCCAAAGATGACTCTAAGGGAATTAGTTTAAATATTTATTTGTGCTAGTACTGGCACAATGATTTCAGGCAGGAGTTCAGAAGTACTGAAGACAGAGATGGTATAGAGCAGTGATGGCGAACCTTTTAGAGACCAAGTGCCCAAAGTGCAATCCAAAAGCTACTTATTTAGCGCCAGGTGCCAGCACGGCAACACGCGCCCCTGTGGCCATCGGTGACCTGCCCATACCCCCCGCCCCACCTGCGGCCTACATGAGCTCGCCATGGGCCTTCCGCCGGCCTACCCCAGCTTCTGCAGCCTGCTGTGAGCTATGATCCCCTCCAACCTAGCTCCTCTCCTCTCTCACCTTTGCCAGACTCTGCGCCGCATTTGAGCTGCCCACCTTACCCCAGACAAGGGAGGGATGAAGCACTCCCATTGGGCTGCTGGACAGAGGGGTGAGTGATGGTCAGAAATGTCCTCACGTGCACATGGAGAAAGGAAGGGGAGCCCATGTCCCTCTGGCTTTCTAGTAAAGAAATCTGTGCTAGGACGATGGCGCGCATGCGCACAGAGAGGGCTCTAAGTGCCGCCTCTGGCACACGTCCCATAGGTTCACCACCACTGGTATTGATAGTGTTATGCCTAGTTCCTAGATAAGCCATGAGGTTATCAGCCCTACTTTATCAAGTAAGCCAGAGATAATATATGTGACTTGGTTCTTAGAAAATGACTTACTGCAATGTGTGAATTCACCGAATTTTATCAAAGAATATTACATGGCTGATAGACTGGCAAATTAGTTTATTCATTTACTATCAGAGATGAAATGAGAATGGGTAGGAAATGGAATATTGATTGAGCTCTTGTCATTGATCTGGTGTCAAGATTCTACGATAAACCTCTTCCTTTAAGCATCAAAAAACCCAGGTAATTCTGAGTAGAAAAAGGTGGTTTTTGCCTGTTTCATAAATATATAAAATTTCAAATTCCACCATATGGTACAAGTCCATTCATTCAACTTTCATGTTTAGTTTTAACTTATTTACTTAGGATATCTGCCTCTGTAAAACAGGCCAAACAGCCTGTAATATGATTTCCAGAAGTCTTTCTGGCTAAAGACGTTGATGCCTAAACTATTACTTGAGCTAAAAATAAATAATAATTCTCATATTCCTATGATTGTGACTGTGGAGTCACAGACACCAAGCAATTGCTGTTTAAAATTTGAGGCACAGGAGATATAGGGAATATTGAGCTGGGTTTTGAGAAAGATTTACTCAAGAAGGAGTTTGCAGCTTGGTTAGCTGACAGGAGCTCAAATTTTCATCCAGCTAAATGAAAATGAAGTAAACCCTTGATAAAAAAATATGTTCCAATATCTTGGAAGAAGTAGTAAAGATGAAAGAAGAGAATTCATGCATTATGTGTGCAATCTTTGGTTTCTTGCAGTTGATAAGTTTTAATGTTAATTTAATGTTCCCCAGAGTGAAGTCCACCCTAAATCCCATTGAGAGGAGAATGGCAAGTGTAGTAACCTGTCACGGTGTTCTATAGTTGCCAGATGACCTGTACATCTGTTCTATGTATTTCTACAGTATAGCTCTATGTT
>JANHFO010008933.1:3396-13738 GCA_032468095.1 Pareas carinatus | reverse complement strand
CCATATGGTAAAAGCCACAGTTTTCCAGGTTGCAATGTATGGCTGTGAGAGTAGGACTCTAAGGAAGGCTGAATGCCGAAGAATCGATGCCTTTGAGTTGTGATGCTGGAGAAGACTCTTGAGAATCCCTTGGAGTGCAAGGTGATCAAATCACTCAGTCCTAGAAGAAATCTACCCTGACTGTTCATTAGAAAGACAAATGATGAAACTGATATTTTGGTCACCTAATGAGAAGAGAGGGCTCTTTAGAAAAGGCTGTGATGCTGGGAAAGATGGGAGGCCAAAGAAGAAGGGGACGGCAGAGAATCAGCTGACTGGATGGTGTCACAGATGCAACAGGCATGACATTGGGCAGACTGCGGGAGGCTGTGAAGGACAGAGAGGTCTGGCAGGCTATGGTCCATGGGGTCACAAAGAGGCTGACATGACTTAGCAACTGAACAACAACAACAATGGTCTGTTGAACAAAGTATAATGGTCCAATAGAGATATAACAATAAGAGATGCTACGTAGTGACTTGATTTGCACATCTCACCATGGCAAAATCAAACGAAGCATGCTATGATTAAGATGTAGCACACTGTGTGATTTTAGCTATATGTTTATTCCTTTGACAACTCTGCATTCTCTGATATGCAAAATTTGGAAGATTTCACTCAAGTTGCAGATCCACCAATTTATACAAGTTACAAATATAGGCTTTTAGAAATCTAACTTTTGCCGTAATTTCTATGATTAATGATGAGACTTGCAGACAACTGCTGGTGCAAATATATTAAGGGAAGAAAAGAGCAAAAAAAGCAAAGGAAAAACACATGCCTTATTTGTTCACTGTTATCACTGAACAGTTATGAGAGTCTCCCGAATGAAACATTCAAAAGAATTAAAGGAATTCTGAAAAAGAGTAACGTTTTTGGTTCACTTTCTCTCTCTCTCTCTGTGTGTGTATGTGTGTTCATTTAAATATTATCTTCATCATGTTTCCTCTGGTCAGAAACTGTAAAACAGAATAACAAAAGAAGATAATCAAGACATCTGTTCTAATGATACATTCCTAGAGTATTTGTAACAGGAAATCTTGATGATTTCAGGAGATTTTGCTTTCTGGAAAAGGATCCCTATAACATAAACAGATTTTTAACCTTTTGTCAGTCAACTGCTATGGAATAAGTATCTGAAGAATAATTTTAGGCATTAGTTAGGTCAAAATGCCTTGAGGGGGGATGAAATTTCTAAACTAGGATTACTGGTCTGCGCAAACCTGCATTATCACTAGATGGCGGCCAAGAGACTTTGATATTGCCATCTAATGGTCACCTAGATATTTGCAGCCCTGATATATTAGCCCTATTTCTCATCAACCAATGCTTAATTTACAACCCCTGTAATTGAGGTTAGGATTGGAGATCCCTGTAGTTCACTTTCAAGCAGAAAGCTTCCTTGTCAAGGGAGTGACAGTCTAGAATCAGGCAAACATCAAATAAGCAAGTGTGCTGGTGTGGCAGAATAAAGCATGAACAAATGGCTGTCTGTGATTCAGGAGGCTTTGAACAAGTATAGAAAGCGCTAGCAGTTCCCTTGAGGAGCTGCCTTCAAAGGCATGGCTTGTCTCTCTTCAGGAATGGGTGGAGAAGCTTTTGTGCTCTCTCAGTGAAAGTGTGATTGGATGACTTTAAGCTCTGACAGCCCTGGGGAAATCTCAAAGCGGCTTGATGTTCACCTTCAGATGTCAAATAGGTGAGAAACATTTATCTCCCTTTTGTCATTCACATCATTCCAGCAGCACTCTTGAATTCTTACTGGTCTGGTTCTTCAGCTTGATGATGATGATGATGATGATATGAATTAGATATAATTGCAGGTTGTACGGGTTGTATCTCCTATTGATTCTTCATTTCCTTCCTCAAATTAGCTGCTGTTTACTTGTACAACTGACCTGATGCTATCTCTTAGGACAATCTCATGCTGAAACCATAATCCAAGGTGGTCAGGGAATTGGATTCTCATTATGCTCTCTTATTGCAAAACTAATCACTTCACTTTGCTAGGGATCCCTGTTCCTCACTCACCAGGTCTTCATTGTCATTCGATTGAGCAACTTATCTTTCAGACTGAATTAATAGGATGAAGTCATTCTAAAATAGGAAAGACGACCTCTTTATGGAAGAGGTAAGCATAGACTTTTCTCATCTGTCTTTTACTCTTTTATTTTTGACTTGCTTCTTCAAAGGTACATTTCCCTGCTTTTGTCCCTGGCGTTCAATCAAATGATCCCGAGGTGAGGTTGGGGTCATCATTTTGCTGCTGCTGTCTCTCTCCATGTGGGTGTGCGTCTGGGTTTATTTTTATTAAAGCTAAATGAATGTGCTTGCCCTGCAAACATCCTTGACTGGGTGCACTTGCTGCATGCTCTACTGAAACATAATTTTGGATGATGTAAGCTCCTGATTAAATGACAAGGAATGAGGTAGCCTACATCAACACAGAATGAATGACAAGGAGAAGTACATATTCAATTATTTCCCTCGGCTGTTTTCCAGACTTTTGCTACTGGCCACTAGTGGAGACAGGAGACTTATTCAGATGGATGGTTGCTTTTATCAAATAAAGAGGCCCTTATGCTCTCTCTTCTCCTTCCCTCTCTGCTATCTTAACAGTCTCTGTTAAACTAACAATGCACTTGCCTGTATGTTATTTGTTTGGCAAGGCTGCTATAATTTGTCTTCAGCATAGGGAACCCGATTCTTTAGGTTTTTAGCTCAGATATGCCTAAGCACTGATTGCCTAGCAGTTTGTGATATGGTGGCATTTCCTTCTGTCATTTTGCAAGGATCTGAAGAAATAAACATGGAGTATGGGGAACAGGGCAGGGCAGATGAGTGCATACATTTCATATCATCGACAGATATGTCTAGCATTTGCTGTCATTGTTTTTGAAACCGCTTATCTCATTTCATGGGGGACAAATACCAGGAGTATTTATGGTAGGCCTGGCATGCTGTTTTTGTGACTTAGAACAGCTGAAAAATAAATTGTTGCACCTATCCGTTGATCTAATAAAAGCATTCTGAGGCATGCATGGACAGCTCATGCTACTCTAGCACTAAGAGTGCCATTGTATTCATGCAATGTTGGGCCTTGGGTGTGAGTAGCATTGCCTAAATCGTGTTTTTCAGCTTAAGAATGCATGTTTAGCGTCTTGAGGAATACAGGAGGGAGATCACTGGAGAGTAGATACTCGTTTCATAAAATAGGTGTGTTAAACTCAGCAGGTAGGGATTTAGTAAATCTGCCTAGGCTTAGCATCCATTTTGCTAGCTTTTTAAAAATGTAAACAGTTCCAAGAAGGAAAATAATATTATACCATCCAATTAAAGAACTGACTGCTGAATTTTAATGGCAGGCTCTTTAAAAAGTTTGGAATTGCATGCAAACTGTAGCTTCCAAACTGACCATCTGTCCTAAGGTTGACATCATTTAAATGGCTGACATTCTTCCTATAGAGTCAATTAAATATTCCATGGTCTTACAGATTTTCCTGTTCTGTATTTCTCTCTTGATTTACTGCTTGCTCCAGTAAGCACAAGTGGGAATTGAAAACGAATGAAGGGTAGGCTTCTTTCATCTTCTTTATATATAAAGAATAATTTTTTTTTAGCCTTGATGTGGTTACTGTGATAAAGTTCAAGAAGACATATGCCAGCAGAGTGCATATATTTTAACCTACTGTTAAATTTCTGCTTCAGGAGCTGTGTGGTTTCACCTACCTCTTTTCTTTTTTCTTTTCCCTCTTCCTCTCTCTTTTGAACCTTCTAAATTTGTTTCTCTTTGTGCTATATAAGGGAACTTATTTAAGCACCCTTGTAGACATATTCTGAAAGCCAAGGGACTGGACACCAGCCAAGAATGCTTCTCTAGGTTGCTGTTTGTAATTGCCTACTGTATGTCTCAGTCATCTGGGAGTTTAGATTTACGAGGTATGAAGTCACAAGTTATGGATTTACCTTTAGGTGCCTTTAACAACAGAGTCCTATCCATGGGATGAGTGAAAAATGAGACAAGCAAAAGAGTCTTGATTTTAGATGGTCACTTATTACTTTACAATACGGTAGAATCACGTGAAATTCCATGATTTCGGTAAAGATAATAACCTAATAAAGTTTATCTGGGAGAGGCCAGAGTTTTATTCAAATGTGACCTTTTTTGAAATCAAAGTCTTCACAAAGAAGACTTAAATGCCACTTTATTACACTGGTGCCTGCTGCTGGTGTCACTATATTTTAAGATCTGTCAGCAGTTCCACCATAAATCTTAGGGATTTGTAATTTAGCTCAACCATTTAAAAAATCTCTTCTAGGTTAGAATATGTAGTTACAAGAGCTCTGTACTGGGGGTCATTTTCCCCCCCTTTAAAGCCGTACAGCTGGTTCTATTTTTATCTTGTCAGATCCCAGTCCAAGCCTTGTAGTAATAACGGGAAAGTGAAATTATCTTATCATCTGATAGGAGACAAACTTTTTCATGTAATGTATAGTCCTTCCAGGAATTTCTTAACATGTCTTGCTAACAATCTCTGAAGGCAAAGTAAAACTCAAAACAATCAGCTGCCTCGAATCTGATACTGACCAATAGGGCAGTTTTAACTGAGAAAGTGAAAATAAAGGGAACGCTGAGGGAAATTAACCCTGCATGGTTAGTGGTCCTTATTTCTATGTTCATCTATCCTTGAGTCAATAGAAAATTATATTGGGATGACATTTTGTTTGCCCCCACCTTGTCAATCTAGATTCTGTCTCTGTTGTGTTTGGTTTGAGTCACCACCAAATAGAGTTGTCCTGATGACAATAGAATGGAATGGAATTGAATAGGATAGGATAGGATAGGTTAAGATGGGATGGGATAGGATAGAATAGAATAGAATAGGATAAGATAGGATAGGATAGGATAGGATAGAATAGAATGTTCTTTATTGGCCAAGTGTGATTGGACACATAAGCTCTCAGTTTGCATACAGACGACAAAGTGATAAATCGTAAATCATAAGATACAACCATAAATCATAAGATACACTTCTTTGCCATTGCTGTCTTCTCTCTTTGACACGATCCCAACCAGTTGCTAGAGAAATGGGAGGATGCAAAATGTAGCTGTGCCACTTCTGCATAGATCTGAAGGACCATCAATACTGTAGTTGTCTCATATGCTCAGGAAGACAAAATAGCAGAAGTTATCTACAGGACCGCATTCTGCCAACAAATACTTTCCACTGACCTGTCCGCTCCCACAGAGAGGGCCTCCTCAGGGTGCCGTCAGCCAGACAATGTCGTCTGGCGATCCCCACGGGGAGAGCCTTCTCTGTGGCAGCTCTCATCCTCTGGAATGACCTCCCCCCAGAGATTCGTGTTATTTCTGACCTCCATGCTTTCCACCATGCCACAAAAAACTACCTTTTTATTCAGGCCGATTTGGCCTAACCACACCTTTCCTGGTTTTAAATGTGCTACTAAATTTTAAACATTTTAAACCTTCAATTTTTGGCCTAAATTGGTTTTAGATTGCGTTTTTTTTTAATTTAGTCACATGAATATATATTATTTTAATTATGTTTTTAAAATCTGTTTGTTATGTTTTATGTTTTTTAAATGGCTGTACATCGCCCTAGGTCCCTTCGGGGAGAAGGGTGGCATAAAAATTTAAATATATAAATAAATCAGGCTCATCGGGACAGATATGGAGGAAGCTGGCCAATGTCAGCCTATAATGATCAATCTGCTTTGATCCTAACCACTAGGGAATACTTTCAGTGTAATAGAAGGCAAAAGGTATCACATACTTGCCATTGGATAATGTTTACCAAAATCTGAAATCATATTTTAGCATCAGTACACCAAATCATAAATCCCTCGTGAGATGGGCATCAACTTTAATTCATTCACTTATTTCTGAACTTTACTGCAAACAACTGTATCAGACAAGATATGGCTATGATTAGGTTTTGTTCTTTTACAGAAAAATTGAGTTAGATGGATATACAGACATATAGGAAGAAAGATACCATGTTTCTCTGAAAGTAAGACCGGGTCTTATATTAATTTTTGCTCAAAAAGATGCATAAGGTCTTATTTTCTGGCTAGGTCTTATTTTGGGGGAAATATAGTTGCTAAATGCATCAGTCTGGCTGACAATCTTAACTGGAGCTAATTTTTTGCGGGGTGGGTGGGGTAGGACTTATATTACGAGCCTCCAGAAAAATCATGCTGGGGCTTATTGTCTGGTTAGATCTTATTTTTGGGGAAACAGGGCATGTGGGAAAAACTAATGAATAAACACTGAAAGAAAATACAGACTTTTGAAAATGACTTCTTTACGTTTCTGAAGGTATTTTATCTCACTAGCTGGAATTACTTCAGGATATGATAGTAACTGTGCAGTTATACGCAAACTAATTTACATATATGAACAGCTTTCGGTCATTATGAATGCTCTCCAGCAAAAAAACCTGAGTATAAAATATGTAAAGCGTTGTCTTTTTCTTGATCAAGTGTAGGTGGGGCAGTGACATGGCTGGCTGTGTCTTATTGGACGTACTTGGCTCACGGCCCACCTGGATTGGTTCACAGCCCACCAGTGGTCCATGGCCCACAGGTTGGCAACCACTGAGTTAAACTATTTCAGTAACAGTTTTTTATTTTTTAAGTGTAGCTTGAATGATAGAACTCTAAAGATTGATAGAAAATTGGTATATTATACAATATAAAATTATATACATGATGGTGCTTTACTGTTGGCTGATTTCAACAGTTGATTCTTTAAATATTTCTTCTTTTCCAAACTTGAGAAAAACATTAATTTATCTTCTCATCTCTGCTTTGAATGATTTTTTTTTGAAAAACAAGTGCTCCTAAAGCTGCATTTTTCTCAAGCTAATACAATATAATTTAGCACTTTATAATTTGCTATGTGCTCCAAATACTTTTACAGTGACAATGCTAAAATCTAGTGTTGAATTTTGTGACTGGCTGCTATCACCTGTTTAGCTCCATCAGTAAACCAACGTTTTCCTTTCCTTTCCTTTCCTTTCCTTGCCTTGCCTTGCCTTGCCTTGCCTTTCCTTGCCTTTCCTTTCCTTGCCTTGCCTTGCCTTCTTACCTCCCCTTCTACTTCTCCTCATCCATTCTGTTATGCTGAATCCGTTCTGTTATGCTGAATATTCCTTTAAAGTATGTGTGCGCACATATGTGTGTGTTAGGTTGTACATCTGAAAGGGAAGCTGTTTAAAGCTTGCTAATGTGAGTGAAACAGCCCTTTGTGCAATATTAAAGCAACTGCATCCTCTAGAATGCTCACATGGGCTGCTTTAATGACTGTCACTGTGTGGGGTGTCTATGCACATACAGACATTTTTTTGTTCTGGAAATGCTATTGAAGCTTAGCAGTTATGCATGCAGATATACACATACCCACACACATGTCCCTTCTAAATGCAAATATACAGGAAGGTATAAATATATATATATGCATCATGATATACAGTACATTATGCCATTATATTGGTTAAAAAAGACCATCATGAACCGAATTAGAGACATGGTGAGTTTTAATTTGTGGAATTAAATGACTTCCACTGTATGCGTTTGGGTGATGTAAGATTTGGTCATGTTACAGGGTTCTTATAATTGCAGTACCATATCAGGACTGCTTCAGAAGAGTCACTTGATGACAGAGAAAAGCTGATGCATCTTTAGGACCAAGATCCTCAGGAAACTGGAGAGTTAGTGTTGACTATCAGGGTTGGTGGCAAATGCTTTCCCAGAAGCAAAACTTGCTGGAAATCAAGAGGTGTTAGAATCCATGTCTCTCCTCCTGTTCTAAAATACAAAGATTACTCAGCCTCCAATGGCTGAGAAATGGTTTGAAACTAAGGCTAAGAGCTTGCAGGAGCAGGACTGCCCCTCTTGATTCCTTGAGCAAAATCTACAAGGTGCTGCCGAGCCTTTCAGACTTCAGCAAACTCTCTGTTCATTCCCACTATTGCTTGCAATTGAAAATCTTGCTTTATGCTGTGTGAAATTTCTCTGCATCTCATGAATCTGGGATCATCCTAAAATTTCCTCTGCTTTGTTCTTTGAATATGATACCATCTGAAGACTCTTGATATTATCCACCTCCCCATACTGACCCCTCTGTCTTAAAATGATTGTGCTCTTTCAACTCACTTGTTCCTCAGTTTCACTCTTCTCAAACAGCTACTGCCCTACCTAGGGAATGTATAACTTCAACAACTATAAAACAGGCTTAGCACTGTTATCCTCCAGCGGGAAAATAAGAGAGTGAAGGAGAATTTTTGTAGCCCAAATCTGGTAGACCTATACAGAGAATCACAGATCCTGGAGAAACTAGACAAAGAATATCAATAAAGTATAGTTCCAATCAGATTTATTTGTGGACTTTGTTTCCTGACCTGTCCCTGAGCCCTTAGCAGAGACTAAGAAAGCTCTTGCGTGGAGTGAGCTTTCCATGACTTCCTTAAGTTTCCGAATTCCAGTTTCGTGTGTGCTCCTCACTGGAGCAGATGTTCATCATACTGTACCTAAGGATTCTTTGAATGTACAAATATGCATTCCTCCATTATTGAGTCAGTGGGAAAGTATGTTGACAGAAACTCTTCTCCCCACCTCAAACAAATAGAAGAATTTTGCTGGACCTTCTCAACACATCTGGACAGCGCTGTTGTCCTTACAGATTTAATAATGAACAAATTCAGAGCATTTCCCCTCTTCCAAAACAGCAACATTCATTTGTGGGGAAAGGATCCTCCAGAATATGTAGTGGAACAGAGTTTATGGACTCTGGATGCTTCCTCCTGGAGTGATCAGGTTGGGTTTTTTTCCCCCTGCTATAGTTACATCAAAATCCTTGGGGCAAAACCATCTACATCTACCTATGAAAGTGATCGTATAGTCAGAACTATGCATGGTCCAGCTCATGTCACCCACCTCAAGCAGTCCACTGACTAGTGAGCTGGAGAGAACAATAACAGAACAATCAGTATCTGCTATTCCAATTGCTTGCTTCTAGTGGAGGCTTTTTGCTGTGAAATCAGATAGAAAGCCTGCTCTGACTTTAGACTTTTTAAATTGCAGCTTGGGAATGGGATAAGAAGAAGGTGGAGAAAAAAGGAGGCGAGCGGGTGTGCATGTAAAATTGGATTTATTTTCTCTGTTAGAAAGTCACAGAAAATAGCTTGAAGCTGGGCATAAGCTACAGATTCACTTCAGACAAGTTATTTTCCATGAGTGATGCCACCCGAACATCTTCCTAATAAGAGTGGCATTTTGCCTTACTCTTATTGAACCTGAACTCCTTAGGGGGAGAATTTGCTTTCTTCCCATTGAAGGTAAATAGTTTTCTCCCTTTTCTCTGCCCTTGACAGTAATCCTATATTTACTTCCAGAGAATTTCACTTACGTAAGTAAGATCTAGGTTGCAGAAATCTGGATGATCTCTTGATGGCAGCATGCATAATTTTCCTCGTATAGGATGATCGATCTTTGAAAAATCGATGATCCTGCCAGAGATAAAGAAGATCAATATACTTAAATCAGATAAAATCTCTCCTCCTTTCTAAGTGATGATCAGATGAACTGACTTGAAATACAAATAAGAGAAACATAAAATGACAGCTTTCTGAACTATTATGCTCCTGAATTTTCCTTCCCTTTCTCTCTCCTAAAGACATTTTCTCCCTTCAATTATTATGATCATAATAGGAGTACAGTGGCTAGAATGCAGTATTGCAGGCTGACTCTGCCCACAACCAGGAGTTCGATCCTGACCGGCTCAAGGTTGACTCAGCCTTCCATCCTCCTGAAGTTGGTAAAATGAGAACCCAGATTTCTGGGGGCCATATGCTAACTCTGTAAACCATTTAGAGAAGGCTGTAAAGCACTATGAAGAGATATAAAAGTTTAAGTACTAGTGCTATAGCTCAGTTGGAGCTTCCCCCACTTTTCAGTAGATTGGCCCTTGCATGACACAGAAAGAACAAAGGCATCTCTTAGTTTCTTGTGGGTTTGTTGTGGCACAAAGAGCCCTGTTAGTGTATTGGTTAGCGTGCAGTGTTGCTGGCTAACTCACTGCCCACTGCTAGGAGTTCGATCCTGACCAGCTCATCCTTCCATTCTTCTGAGGTTGGTAAAATGGGGACCTGGATTGTTGAGGGCAATAGGCTGACTCTGTAAACTATTTAGAGAGGGCTGGAAAGCACTATGAAGAGGTATAAAAGTCTAAATACTACTGCTATCATTCTTTTCTCCCACCCTCCCATCCCACATTTGTATC
>JANHFO010008932.1:16351-29756 GCA_032468095.1 Pareas carinatus | reverse complement strand
ATAGCACATATAGGGCTAAACAGCTTTGGCTCACTGGTCAAAATAAATACTTTTCCACATCTTATAACTATATCTCAGTGAAGGGCTGATTATTCTGTGTGGAAAAAACAGTATGACTGAAATATTCTGAAATGAATACAGGTAGCAGTCTGATGGTTCTGGTTAAAATTTATCCTTCCATAAAAGCTACTATATACAAATGTGTTTGGTTACAGCAATAAGTGACTCACAAGTGGATCTTAATAATAGAAACCATTTATACAGGCAGTATTGAAGCATTTTCTAAGTGTAATAAATGCCTGCATTTTGTATAGTGTAGAATATTTTCTCCACCAAAACACCAACTAGCCAACAGTTAATTCTAGAAGAAAAACATTCAACTCAAGTTCAAAATCTACAGTAGAGAGAAGGGGGGAAAAGAGCAAGTTTACTCTGGCAAATTTAGTGCAGTCACTCTTAAGAGTATTTGTGTGACAGTGACAGACCCCGCAGGGTACAATATGTTCCATTTCCCTGAGTGTAACATCTGTTCAGTTGACAAGTCTCAAGCAGATTTTTCTGTTTGCAGACATAGCCTGGAACTGATAATCCAGCTGGTGCGTTCTGTTTCTAAATCACCAATTGTAACAAAATAGTAATCAAGAATTATGACAAAACCTTGATGAAGGATGAACGTGATATATTCTGTTCACTTAAGGTAAGAAAAAGGCAGTCAAAGCTAGCTCGTGTAATAAATTATGTAAATCTTAAGCAAACATACACAACTTTTTCTGACATTCCTTTGAACCATGTCTACTTTATTCTCACAGCGCCAAAAGGCAAACAACTAGGTCTCTCTAAAAACAGAAGTAGATTTTTTTTTCCAGAACAGGTTATTCTAATTTACTTTCATAATGTTTCCATGAATATCAATGAACCTTCATGGTACTACTAGTTATTCAAAGCACTGCATGTCATATCCTACATTCTTCTAAACTCTATTTCAAAAAAGGCATAGCAAAGACATGTTTTTGGATTACCGTATTTTCCGGCGTGTAAGGCGACCCCTGCACTGAAACTCTGCCTTTTAAGTTTCGCATTTCGCTGGCAATCTAGCTTCCAAAACCAGACCTGGGAGGGAGACAAAAAGGTTTTGCCTCTCAGCGGCAGCGGGCCGGTTCAAAGGCATCGTTCGGTGGGGCCGGTGGTAAGTGGGAGGGCAGCGGCGGTGGCCAGGCGAGACTCTTCTGCTCCACCCCTACACCAGCTTTTGTAAGTTTGGAGGCTAGATCACCAGCTAGTGCGGTGGACTGAGGAGGAAACACGGATTATCCCCTCCTCCCCAAAAACACAAAGGGATGAAACTTAAAAGGCAGAGCTTCAGTGCAGGGGTCGCCTTATACGCTGGAAAATATGGCATACAGTGGTTAAGAATGAAAATACTCCAGAACTGACATTATGAACATTAATCTGTTTATTCTAAAGACAGCAGCTCTTTAAGATCATAGACACAGACTTGGAATACACAACTTCTTTGTTTCTTGTCTCACAATGTTACACTATTTCCAGATGGATGCAAGTTCTTTTGAAAGAGTCAATATGCAAGACATCAAAAAGAAACAAACAACAACAAAAAATAGAAAAGGCAAGAACACAATAGGATTTTTCAAACCTTTCTTTCCATAATACACAATGTCTTGACTTGAGAGCATCTACACTAATTGAAGCCCGAACCTACGTATTTGTAGTCTAAAACCTTATTTAATTTAAATAGAATCACCAATCCTTGTGACTAAGAAAAGTCTCAATGACATAAAGCAATTATATATGACTATAAAAATAGGTAACATCAAATCAAAAGTCCTTGCCCTGACTCAGGTTTTATTTCATTTGCAAAAAAAAAACAAAAGTTTCTGGCTAACTACTATAAGAAATGATGCTGTTCTTATATTTTATTTCATAAGTATTAAATTAAGCCCCTCCGCCTTTCTTTCTTTGCTATATTCCTGCCAGGTTTTCTCATTTATTCCTGGTCTCTTTTTTCGGCCCTGTCCACTTTCTGAGTGCAGTCTTGGGTTGCCAAAATGTGGAAACCTGAATACCACACTTGATGCGCTAAAAGGCTGTCTGGCTCGGCTTTGAAACGACAGAGCAAACCAGACATTAGCTGGGCAACCACAGCAATTGTGAGAACTCCAATGATCAATTGTATGAGGCCTATCGCTAATTAACATCTTGCGGACCTCCCGTTTCTGACTTGGTATGCTGATACCTTGTGTTCACCCACAGAACAAGCTACTGACTAGCTCAATTGGCTTGGTCTAACTTCTAAATGTATGATAATGAAGGAAGCATTCGAAATAAATTAAGAAGTCACCACAAACATGCGAATTCTGGCACTTCCTCAGTGCTGAAAGCACATGCTAACTTGATCCACATACCATTTCAGGCAGCTATATTTATATGTAGTATAATGCAAACCACATTTAGTAACATTGTCAGGTTTGAAAAATACCGCAGCAGTAACATTAAATGTGAAACTAATATGGAAGGAATACCCATCCCCTCTGTTCTAATACTTATTTCATGGAAAGTTATTTTTTTTTTAAATGAAAGAAAACAAAGAACCTCCACCCCAAACCCATAAATTAACTCATGCACTGTCAGAAATATACAACATTTATCTGACATCTCCATAAAATACTGCCATTCACACATCAACTTTAAGCTTTAAATTATTAAAATGTCCATTATGCTTCTCCTTCAACTTAAAGATGGCATTTGTGACCTCCAGAATGTTTCAACGCAAATGGGGCAAATATGTTTTAACATTCAATTAGTGGTTTTAATCAGAAATTTTCTTCATGTCTAATGAGATATATCTTCCAATAAAAAAAATACTCTACGCATGAGAATTTTTAATTTAATGCTAGTGCCACCAGTTCTTCCTTGATGGTGGGCACACACAGGAAGTAACAATGACATCCTTTAAAATGAGTAACACTGCTATTGCACTTTCCTTGACTTTTATATGTTTGCAAATGACCAGGAAAACTGATACCAGATCTGCTCTTTGCAAAGACTCAAAATTACATTAACCCAAAGTGTAATGAAGTAAAAGGGCACTCATTTAAGTAAACAAAATAGGCATTACTGAAGGGGGACAGAATACTAATATGCATATTCACTGATTCCTTCAGTCACTCATGCGAAAAAGTTCATGACTCATGAGAAGGATTGGAGACTATTTGGTTTTAAAATTGAAATGCAAAACTAAATTACAGTTTTAATTGAGAATTCAAGCCTCCTTCAATCAATCCAGAGACTCTGAGTTCCTCTCCACCAGTCATGCCTAAAGCATGAAAGATGGTACTGTCTTAGGTGAGGGTGGAAAAGAATGAGAAAGTTTCAAAGTCCTCTCTCAGGATTTTTGAAAATGTTTACTTACCCATGCAAATAAATATATAGTATTCTGACTTGTTTGTTATCAGTAATCAGGAAATTAATGATGAGTTGGGAGAGAGAAAATAATGCAGAAAGTCCTTTATGCATGTTTGAAACAGAACATTGTGCAGCTCAGCTGGATATTTTACATTTTAAACCAGGAGGCAGTGAATTCGAGTCCTGCTTTGGGCACAAAGTCAGTTGAGTGACATTGGACCAATCATTCTCTTTCAGCCACATCTGAAATCTTGCCACAAATACTTCAGGGACTCATCCAGGCAATTCATTCATTCATTCATTCATTCATTCAATTTCTATAACCTTCAATTCAACCAAGTGACTATGGGCCAGGAGTCATTAAAAAAAGTAATGCCAAGGGACTCTAGCTCAATGATTTAGTCATTGGTATACAACTTTGCTTAGATTTCAAATCTTCACCACACTTTTAATATATTTTATATATTGAGCCACTGGGCCAAATTGTACAGGCATTTGGAAAGCATTACTAGTCTTTTTTCCTCACTTTCATTGCTATGAAGAAAACAATTAGCAACGGAAGAGATAATTTATAATGCTCCTGTGGGTAAACAGGAAGCAAATCACACTCCCAGACTGCACTGATGATGCTACCTAGTTGGATAATAAAATGTCTGCAAGCAAACTGCCAAGCTCAGAAGATACCAAGGGTGCCACAGAAAACAATATTCAAACTTATTGGAGATAACCATGGTCATTGCAATGTTTCTTTTCCTATTGTCAAATATTTTCTATTAACTTCAGGACATTATGAAAATGTTCAAAATTAACATGAAATTTTTTTCAGAAATTATTCTGTTTTGGAATGAAATGACCTCTGAAATGCCAAGATTTATTGCTTACAGTTGTATATTCGACAGTTCCTAAGTTTTAGTGGCTGAGGATGATCTGTTTTATTTGCTTTTTAAATGACATATTATTATTATTATTATTATTTATTAAAGTTATATATATTAAGAACATTTTATATATTTTTGAAATATGTTTGTTACTGTTAAATGCTGAGTGTCTTCTTTAGAAAGAAAGAATCCACATATAATAATTAAAGTATATAAAGTAATTTTAAAAGTTAATTGTATAAAATAATGATAGGCTAAGAATAGGAAGGAAAATTCTCTCATTTTTATGCAGATGTGCCTGTTTTATACTTCACTGAAATGACTGGGACTACACACTCATTATTCTGACATTTGCAATGCCAAATTTCAATACAAAAATTGTGTGTGAAGAAGAGACATGTATTACCAATATTCATACGGGTTTTTGTTTTCATTGCCATGTTAAAAATATTGAACATGACCTGTACACTAAGAAATCTGAGGAAAATAAATGTGATAGAATTACCAATATTTATTAGATCAAATCAGACAGCTGTAGAGAGGAGGATACACCAAAGAACTCAGAAGCATCACCCCTACTAAGGTCTTCCTCACCTTGTAAAATCTTTGCCATTATTAAAGTCCATGTGGTCAACAACTCAAATGGCGTACAATGCAGCCAATATATTCCCAGTTACATTCATCCTAATATAATAGATAACAAGATGCTTAATTTTGTTAAGGAGTAATATGGAATCCACAAAAAACTCATTAAATAAAGTAAAGACCTTTATGCTTGAAAGCACTTAAGGAAGGAATTTTGACAACATCATAATATTTAATCCCCTGATAAAGGTTTAACAACTTCAATTGTTTGAAAAGCAGAAATGTCTTTGATGTGCAAAGACTTAGAAAGGAAGAATAGTTTAGCTGCTAATACCTTTGATACTCTATGTGGCAACCCAGTCTCATCTGTGATAAACTGAAGTGTTCTTGATTTAAACTGAAATAATCTGGCTGAGATGGAAGAAGCATAATAAAGGCTAAAATCTTTAACAAAAAGGCTTATTTGTACTGCATCTCCACAAATGCTTTTGAATAAAAACAAAGACACTTAAACAATTGTTGACCGAATATATGCTTTCAGTTACATTTGGATAGTATGGTAGCTAAATAATATGAATGCTTAGTAGATTGCTGTACAGTGTAATACACACAGTCATAGTAGAACACTGATTGAAATTATTGTAGAAATATATTTCTCAAGTTCTGAAGGAAACTGAAGAGCCAAATGATATTAATCTTTGTTTTATTATATTTTTCTTTTAATACAGTAGTGAGCAACTCCAAATTTGAGATGAGCAGGAGCAGTGTCTATAACAATTTGTGCTTTATTAATAGATCGGTTTTAATAAAAATTCAACTATAGCATTTAGCATTCTTTTACATTAAATTACATTTTAAATTCCACCTTTATTATTTTTATAAATAACTCCAGGCAACAAGCATGCCTAATGTTCCTTCCTTTTCCTATTTTCTCCACAATAGTAACTCTATAAGGTGAGTTGGGTTGAGAGAGAGAAACTGCTTTCAGATGTGAAGTTAGAGACCGTTAAGCTAATGTACATGATGAAAGTATCATCATCAGCTTGCAGTCTCATTTTTCTGCATTAAATATAACCTTGTGAAATAAAGCAAGATAATCTACAGATTTTCTATTTCATATCAGGCTTTTAGATTTTCTTGTAGCTAGAACAGTGCTTGTTTCATCTTTCATTCTCAGAAACTATTAGGTAGAAGAGTCTTAAATAAGAATTCCCACTCTCATTGCTCAAAAAAAATTGTTTTGTAGACCATGGGCTATTTGAGCTCCATGACAGTCATTATTTTACCTCTGATCAATGATTTAAAGTAATTGCAACAAAGAAGTAGTCTGAAACAATAGCATAATAGTGGTGGGAAAAAGAAAATCTGATTCTTAACTGCCCTACTCTACTGCAAAATCATACACCTCAGGGAACTATGCACCAAAAGACTTGAAAACCATGAATATGGGTCCTCAATATTTCAAGCACTTTAATTATACTGTGAAGCAAGTAAGGTTCACCCAATTCACACACAGAACAGACATACCGTATTTTTTGCTCCATAAGACGCACCTAATTTTTGGAGGAGGAAAACAGGAAAAAAAATATTCTGAATTTTCTCCTTCCCTCCTATTCTACCCTGTTTTCCCAAAAATAAGACACTGTCTTATATTAATTTTTCTTCCCAAAGGACCGCTAGATCTTATTTTTGGGGAAACATGGTAGATCGCCCACCCTCACCCCTGAATATCACCCAGCTTCCCCCGCCCTGCTATCCCCGAGCACTCCTTACCTGATTCAGATGGCTGCAGAAAGACCCGCTTGACTGAAAACTCCAGGGAAAGTGTTTGTACCAGAGAAGTAGCAGCGTAACATAAGTATACAGATTGCAATGAGGAGCAAAAGCCTTTATACTCAGAACAGTCAAAGCACAGTCCAAAACCAAAGTCAACAGTCCAGGTGTAAAAACCACAGGCAAGCCAGTCCCTCTACTAACCAGGTTAGCAAGTTGTTTATTCAGTATCTTCTCCAACAAAGTTGGCCAGGAATAAATAGCAAGTCAGGAACCAATCTCAGAGACGTATACTGCACAGCAGGAATCACACAGAGAGAGAGAGAGAGAGAGAGAGAGAGATTTTTGTAATGTGGGGACCAAAACTGGATGCAGTATTCCAGGTGTGGCCTTCCCAAGGCTTTCTAAAGTAACATTTCACGAGATTTTGGTTCCATGCCCCTGGAACAGGAGGCTGTCTTGGCACCAAGAGTTTGCCAGGAGCCGCCCGGGGATTCTTGCCTCTCGGTAACAAGGCCTTTCTTCCACCAGGCACTGCAACATGGTGTTAGAGAACGTCAAGGAGATGTGGACCGAGGTGCCCAAGAGTGGGAAAGGCAAGAAGAAGTCCAAGCCGGTCAACAAGGACCGCTACATCTCGAAGATGTTCCTGCGGGGAGACTCGGTCATCGTAGTGCTGAGGAATCCCCTCATCGCCGGCAAGTAAACAGGCCGAGGCGGCTCACGAGGCCGGCAGCGCCAAGATGCCATTTTAGGATCCTCCTCAAAAGACTGGAATCTTTTGCCTTTGGTTTCAAGGCAGAGATATCTTGTAGTCAACTGTCCTCCAGATGTTTCTTGTGGCCCAAGCGTGCAGTTCCTTGATGTGCAAACTGATTAATTTCTCCCCGTCAGTCAGTTCCGGCATGTGGGTTTTTTTTGGATTTTTTGGATTATTTTTTTTGTAATAAACATTTTGTTGAATTTGTTGGATGGCTTTCGTTTTTGTCTTTTTGCGCTTCTGCCCATGGAGAGAGTTCTATTTATGAATAACTGAGTTAGTCCAGTCCGGTGCTGTTAGATGGTTAGATAAAACTATCTGCGCTTGGAGACAGTTAAGATTTTATCACGTTTCTGATGGGGAAAGTCACTTGGGCTTTCTCTCTCTCCCATTATCTTAAAAAATTCTCGGATCCAACCAAGTGAAGAGTATTTTTCTCTTGCTGAGTAGAACAGAATTTTGAGACTGGTCGTGCATCCCCACAGATATTTTCACTGAAAGAAAATAAGTATTTCTAAACCTGTGAATGCGCTCTTCTTGCCTACTTAAAAGGCCTGACTTTTTTTAAAAAAAAATCTCTGCTACGGAAGGGATATTTGAGGACCTGTTTTCTAATTCCAGCATTTTCCATTAAATACTACCACAGCCTTGATCAAACCCTAACACCAACAGGAAAAAAATATCACGATACCCCAAATCTTTAGCTTTAAGGGCTGAAAGTGGTAAGGCAAGAAATAGTCCAAAACAGATTATCAATCAATCGGGATAGAGCTGGAAGGGACCTTGGTGATCATCTAGTCCAACCCTCTGCTCAGGCAGGAGACCCTGTCCCATTTCGGACGGGTGGCTTTCCAGTCTCTTCTTAAAAGCCTCCAGTGATGTTGCCCCCACAACATCTGGAAGCAACTTCTGTTCCGCTGGTTAATTGCCCTCCCTGTCAGGATGTTTCTCCATATTCCGAGTTGCTTCTCACCTTGATGAGTTTCCATCCGTTGTCTAGTGCGTTGGAAAATAAATTGACCCTCCCTCTTCTTTGTGGCAGCTCCTCAACTTCTGGAATATTGCTATCATGTCACCCCTAATCCTTCTTTTCTCTAGACGGGCCATACCCAGTTCCTACAGCTGTTCTTGGTATGTTTTTGCCTCCAGGCCCTTAAGTTGCTCTTCTTTGCACTTTTTCCAAAGTCTCAACATCTTTTTTAAGGTAAATACCGAGTGGATATGTCTCATTCTCAAGGGGAAAAAATGCATAATAATTCACCCAAAAGGCCAAGGATTAAAACCCTGGGGGTCACACACAAATACACATAGTTTGATTGCTACCTTCTGCAGTACAGAGATTTAATATATGACTTCTTGTTTGGAATAAAACTGATCTCTGTTTTTGATTCTGAAAGAAAGTACCTAATTTACGGAGTTGAGTGGAGAACGGAGATTTATTTTGACTGGTATGAAGTTTGATATCGCAGTATCATAAATTTAACACCAACGATAACGTTCATTTAACCCTAACATACACAACTATCTAAAAAGTCCATTGGAATCGGGTAGCATAAAAAATAAAACCAGCGTAAATTTCACCATAAAAGGCTTAAGAATTGACGCGGTGTACAATATTTGTAGCCAAATTGAAGGATAAAGCTTTTCTTCAGGATGAATTGGTGTGCTAGAGAGGAAAAATAATTTATACAGGTAGCCCTCGACTTACAACAGTTCGTTTAGTGACTGTTCAGAGTTACAACAGCACTGAAAAAAGGGACTTGGGACCGTTTTTCACACTTACGACTGTTGCAGCATGCCCAAGGTCGCATGATCAAGATTCAGATGCTTGGCAAATGTCTCCTATTTATGACGGTCGCAGTGTTCCTTGGCAACCTGACAAGCAAAGTCCACCAGGAAGCCAGATTCATTTAACAACCATGTTACTAACTTGACAACTGCAGGGATTCACTTAACAACGGTGGCGAGAATGCTCGTAGAATGGGACAAAACTAATTTAAATGTCTTATTTAGGAACAGAAATTTGTTGGGCTCAGTTGTGGTCGTAAGTCAAGGGTTACCTGTGCTATAATTCCTCAACTTACTGTGGTTTCCCGATTTTCTTTCCATTTAAATTTCTTTTCCATGCTGCGTGGCCCGTTCTGCCATCTATGCCTTCCCCACCTACCCAGGTTAGCGTCCCCCAAGCAACGGCGATGTCACCGGCTAATCCTTTCAACCCAGAAGCTCCTCGGTGTTTCTGACATGACTGCAAAAAAATCGGGGGGGGTAGAACCCTTTTACAGCTTCACACATCCTCTGGTTAATCTGAATTCGGAACGCCACCCTTCTCTTAAAACACATTTACTTAAAATATCAAGTATCCCCCAGAGAAGACTCAGCCGAGTAGACCAAGCAAGATCCCACGGGGAGAAATTCTGTACGGGGACAGATGGCTTTCTCAGGAGGGACCTGGCGGAAGGTCAACGGTCGAGGTGGCCCACCGTCTTTTCATCACAGACACGGGAGTGGGGTGTGGGGGGTGAGGAAGAGCTGTAGTGGCGCAGTGGTTAGAGTGCAGGACTGCATTCTCCTTCTGCTGACAGTCAGCTTCCAGTAAGTTCAGCGGTTCGAGTCCCACTCGCTCAAGGTTGACTCAGCCTTCCATCCTTCCGAGGTCGGTCAATGGAGGACCCAGATTGTTGGGGGCAATATTCTGTAAACCGCTTAGAGAGGACTATAAAGCGGTATATAAGTCTAACTGCTATTGCTATTGCTATAAATGTGGAAAAGTACTTCCACCCTGCACTTCTGGAAGCGACACAAATTGTCTTCGCACACCGAGGAGATCAGTAGCAGGGCCTGCCGTGAGCTTAGTGGCATTTCTTAAGAGGGTCCAAACCTTGGCCACTTTCAGGCCTATGGACTTCAGCTCCCAGAATTCCTCAGCCGGCCTTGGAAAAATTCTGGGAGTTGAAGTCCATAGGTGAAGCTTGGACAACCCTGTCTCAGTCCCGGGGAAGTGGATCTGGTGCAGCATTCTGGGTACAATTTTGAAAAATAATTATGCCGTGAGCCGTAAGTTGGTCGTTGACTGATGCTTATAACTACGACAGCAAAAAGTGATAATCCTATCTCCAAGTCTTCTAGTCCTCTGTTTGGAACAGTTCGTTGAGTGACCGTTCCAAGTTCCAACGGCACTGAAAAAAGTGACTTCAGGCCGTTTTTCACACTTACCTTTATAGCACCCCCCATGATCATGTGATCAAAATTCAGACACTTGGCAATTGACTCGTATTTACCCTGTTTCCCTGAAAATAAGACCTACCCGGAAAATAAGCCCTAGCCTGATTTTTCAGGAGAATAGCTCATAATAGAAGTTCAGATCGTCAGCCAGACGGACGCATTGAGAACCGTATTTCCCTGAAAATAAGCCCTAATGCATCTTTTGGAGGAAAAATTAATATAAGATCCGGTCTTATTTTGGGGGAAACATGGTATTTATGACAGTTGCAATGCCCCAGGGTCACATGATCCCCTTTTGCAACTTTCTGACAAGCAAAATCAATGGAGGAGCCAAGTTCACTTAACAACCATCTTACAATTTATTAACTGTAGCGCTTCACTTAATAACTGGCATGAAACATGGGGCAAATCTCACTTAACAGCAAAAATGTTGGGCTCCATCGTGGTCATAAGTTGAGGGCTACCAGTATGCTTTCTTTCCGATGGTTTAATAGTTCCACCCAAACGCCAAGATTTTTCAGTTCACTTCCCTGGCAGGACAGTGTTACGAAGGGACGGTGGCGCTTCTGAAACGTTGGCGGGCGGCGTCCCAGATGCGGAAAGGGGCCTGGAGCTGCAAAAGCAGAGGACGGTGCTTTTGAGGCCGTTCCGGAAAGATCGCACGCGGAAGACGTAGACCACCGGGTTGATGGCGGAGTTGGCGTGGGAGAGGATGATGGTGGTCAAGGTCAGCTGACTGGGGATGCAACAGGTCGGGCAGAGCAACATGATGGTGTTGAGAACGTGGAGCGGGAGCCAGCACAGGATGAAGAAGAAGAGGATGATGAAGAGGGAAGTGGCCGACCGCATCTCCTTCCGGACGATCAGCTGGCGTCTCTTTTGGGCGCTGATGTTGACCTCCCCCTCGGCCACTTTGCGGATCTGGCGCCGGACCTCCGAAAAGATGCGCCCGTACAGCATCAGCATGACCGCCAGGGGGGCCAGCATGCACACCATGAAGTTGAAGTAGACCATGTAGGCGTTGGTGATGAGGCCGTTGAAAAGGCATTCCCTACTGGGGGGCAAGGGGTCATGCCAGCCCATCAGAGGAACCAGGCTGGTCAAGATCGAGAGGAGCCAAGACGCCGAAATCGCCAGCAGGGAATTGCGAGGGCTGAGGAGAGATTGGTACTGGAAGGGCTTCAGGATGGAGATGTATCTCTCCACGGCGACAGCCAGCAGACCGAAGACGGAGGCTTGGGTAAACATCAGCAGCAAACAGAGCAAGAGGAGACACAGCTGGGGCCTGGACTGGGGCAACCCCATATCCGTGAACTGGGCACAAGGGATGACCACCGCCCCGACCAAGAAGTCCGCCACGGCCAGCGAGAGCAGGAAATAGTTGGTGACGCTGGAACGCAGCTTCCTGTTCCGCAAGATGACCGCACAGATGAAGAGGTTGCCCATGATGGACAGCAGAGCGGTCAGGCTGTCGCTTAGCAAGTAGGGGATATCCACAACCGTCGGAGAGGTGGTGTTAGCTGTTAGGGAGCACTGAGGCAGCTTCGCGGAGGAGGAATTCTCCCAGCTACCCATCACAGGACTGGGGCCATTTGGACACAGTTAAGAAGAATTTCTTCCCTCCCGGTTTGTGAAGCTCTGCAGGTCGTTGCTCCATCACCTTCCGTGCCTGAGGAAAGGAAGGCTCGGTGAAATGGGGTTGGGTGAGGAGGAGAAAACACAGCGGAGAATTCCACCGGGTTTCCCCATCATGCTCGCGGCATTACCCAAGTCTGTGAATCAGAAACATTTAAATTGTCAACATGCATGGGAAGGAAGCATCAGATTTACAAGGCGCTGCGTTTTGGGGTCCTTGATGCTCTGAGCCTGGTGGTCTCCTTGCAGACGTTTCGTGATCCAACTAGTTAACATCATCAGTGCTTTAAGGGGGTAGAGTTTGTGGGAAGGAAAAGTGGGGAGGGGGTAGGAGGAAGAGGGGGAGAAAAGCGGCTGTGGAGTCCTTGGTGTTTTCTGTGCTTGATTATTTTCTTGCAGATGTTTCATGACTCAACTAGCTAACATCATCAGTGCTTTAAAAGAGAGGGGTTTGTGGAGAGGGGGCAGGAGGAGGAGGAGGAGGTCTGTGGGGGGCCTTAGTTCTCTTTGAGCTGGGTTATTTTCTTACAGACATTTCATTACCAAACTAGGTAACGTCATCAGTGCTAGCCCACAGTTAAGCCCTGAGCTACAAATATTCTCTTCCATAGGGAGGTGGCATATGTTGCACGATTTAGTCTTCTAAAGCAAGAACTGCAGGATATCTGCAGGAGCGCCTGTTGCCGACCATTACCTCCCACAGACCAGTCCACTCCCACAGAGTGGGTCTCGTCCGGGCGCCGTCAGCCAGACAATGCCGGCTGGCGGCCCCCAGGGGTAGAGCCGTCTCTGTGGCAGCGCCAACCCTATGGAACGAGCTCCCTCCGAAGATTCGGATGATTGCCGATCTCCGGGCCTTCCGCCGAGCCCTCAAGACCCGTCTTTTCATCCAGGCTGGACTGACCTGATCCCCAGAGTTTTTAGAAGTGTTGGTTCCTGGGGGCGGGGGGTATTAGTGGGTTTTACATTTTAATGTTTTAATTGATGAATTAGCAGCCTAGGTTTAATACGTTTTAAATTCATTTTAATATTTAAGTTATTTGTACACCTCCAATTCCCCCCTTTCCCCCCCGACTCCCTCCCTCCCTCACCCCCTTCCCATTCCCTTCCCCCATATCCCATATTTTGT
>JANHFO010008930.1:10037-21638 GCA_032468095.1 Pareas carinatus | reverse complement strand
CTCTGTGGGAGCGTACAGGACGGTGGGAGGTATCATTGGGCAGAATGCGGTCCTGTAGGTAACTGGGCCCAATGCCAACCTATGTACATAGGTTGAAGAAGACAAATAAAATAAGTCTCTTTTCACATAATATTAGATTCTGGCTGAAAAACAAAGCTGAATGGTGAAAGAATCAGAATAGATAAAAGGAGGTACTTCTTCATATAGCATGTAACTAAAATAATGGAATTTGGAACAATGTATTGCAATGATGGCTGAAAACGTCTACTATCCTAAAGGGGATAGTAACACTATCTCCTAACACTATCCTTGGCTACACAACTACTAGTCATGCCAATTACATATTATCTCCAGTAATATAAGCAGTATGAATATGAAGAACCACCTTTGAACCTCCAAGATTGTAGCTTCTGCTAACAAATAACAGGTTATTCTTTTTAATTGTTCACAACAAGGATAGATAACCTTTCATTTCAACAATAAGCTCTTGACATGGAGCCATGCCAGCAGTATAAAATGAAATGGCTAACCAATATACAAACACATTATTCTCTCCCAAAAGGTCCTGCGCTGACTAGCAGTGGCATTCATACACACTGTCTGCCAGCCTTCCAAGTAAAAATGACACACACTATGTGGCCAATTCTTTTATTCTACAAGGATTACAGCAGCAAGTACTTGAAAGGGTTATCACACAATACCGAATAATGAAACTGGACACAGAAGCAAAACAAATCCATAGCTGAAATCAGCAGAAAAATGAAGGCGAGAAAGTGTACATAGGCAGACTATGCTTGGGAAGCCTCAATTACAGCTCCTTATAATTTTATACCATTCACAGTTATGACATAGTACAAACGCTAGGAGCTTACCCTTTTGTGAGATTTATAACATCTTGGTTCCTATTTTTTCCTTTAACTGAAGAATATGAAACCAAGGGGGGTTTCATATCTGATTTTTATTGAATTTTTATTGCATAATGTACTCCCCAGTTAAGAGACTGGTTTTAGAGATGATTCAAGTTGTGGCGCCTAACATCTGGAGATGGTAGAAAAAGCGAGACTAAGATTTGAATGATATTCTAAACTGGGTCACGGTGCTCTCTTACTCTTGTATACACATCCATCTCTGTTTAGAACATGGTAAAATTTCACACAATATATAGCTAGTAAAAACTGACAAATCTGAGTGAAACATTCCAGAACATTAAACCATTGTTTCTGACCAACAAAACAGAGTACTTCTAGCTTTGTAACCTAAAATGAAAAGAATAGATTCTCAGTCATCAAAACTGGGATTGAAAGGAAAGGAATACCTTCACTAGTTCAAGCTCTTCAATCACGGTTTAAAATGTTTTTAGTCTTATGTCCTGCCTTTTAGAAGCAGTTAATTTTCTGATGGTTCCATTTTGAGGAGCCCGGGGTGGTGATGAGAGGGGAAGAGGTTTAAAATAATGGCAGTTGCACATCAACGAATCCATGTGTTGGAAGAAAACTGTAGCCAAGAAATCCACAAAGCCAATAAAGCAGCCTAGGCCTTAGAGAACCAGGGACAATATCTTAAACTCAATTAGAAGGATGACAGTAGAGAAGTCAAGTGTCACTGTAAGTGGAGGAATGTTGGAAGGGTTTGACCTCAAAGAAAAGAAAAGATACATGAACTGGCCTTCTGATAGCCAGCACTGTAGCTAAGAGACAAGACAAAGGATTACATCAGTTAGTTCCTATCTACTTGCACAAGGAACAAAAGACCCAGTCCTCTAATTCAGTGGTCACCAACCTTTTGGATATCAGGGATCACTAAATTCAAAATTTTAAATCCCATGGACCACTAATATCAATTTTTTTAAAAAGATACATACATTTGTAAAATAATGATCAGAGAACTTCCATTTTATTAATATAAAAGACACTTATTTAATATAAAACAATTTTAAAAGCCTATCTAATTATAACAAAAATCCTAATGCTTATTTAATCATAATAAAATCTTTAAAGGTTGTTTAATTGTAGCAAAATTATTAGTTAGTTTAACTATTACAAAATAATTGAAACGTCTCTTAAGTATTACACATCTCTCAAGTGTTCCTGCTTGTAAGACAGACAGACAGAGAGAATGAGAGACAGAGAGAGAGAGAGAGGGAGAGGGAGAGGGAGAAGGAGAGGGGGAGAGAGAGAGGGAGAGGGAGGGAGAGGGAGAGGGAGAGGGAGAGGGAGAGAGAGAGAGAGCACTATGGTACTTCACTCCTATCCACCACCTAGCAACGGGCTACAATCGCCCCACCCCGAATAACACCGGCTCCCCCCTCCCTGCTATCTACCGGCGGCCCTGGCCACATGAAGAAGTCAGGGCTGGAGAGAAGTCGGCTGGGCTGCAAGCTCTGGGGTTCCGAATTCACGCACTTTCGGCCACCTGAGAGGAGCTTTGGAAGTGCTTCTGGTACATTCTAAGCCCTGGAGGCAGCCCAGCCTCATGCCATCCCCAAAAGCAGGAACCATACAACTATAAAAAAATTCAAATAATCTCAAGATTTTCCTGTGGACCACCAAAATTTTCTTGCGGCCTACAAGTTGAAGATCACTGCTTTAACTGCTCCCCCAAATACCTTTTTCAAAGCAGAAATTTAATCCTAAACTATAGCAAGGGATGGATCTGTTGGTCCTTTCAGAAGATCACTCCTATTCAACTATTCACTCCTAGACCAAGAGAGGAGCTGAAAGAACAAGAAAGCATCCTGGAGATATCTTGGGTTTCCAACCTCAGATGCTCAAAGACAACGCACAATTTACTTGGGCAAAGGTAGCAAGACTACACTTGCATTCCTTTACACAATGGGTTCATAACAGGAAGAGGGTGAGCCATCAATGATTTCACACAGTTCACAGCTCTTTGGATAAGGAGTTAATCTTTTCCTATCAGGTCCATCTTTCACTGACCACAAAGGTCCCTCATGCTATGTCCAAGTACTGTGCATTTCTCTAAAGGTTACATGAAAAGCTTTTTGAAAATAAAGCACTTCCAGGCAGCCATCCATGCTCAGTTGCTTCTGCAGAGCTAAACTTCATTCACATTACTTGTAGAATGAAAAATTGGATATAAGGAAGATTTTCTCGGTAGCCTTTGAATTGGTAAGAGAACACTATTCAGTAAACAAAAGCAAGCACAAAGCTGGTGGGAAGTGTTTGGATGAGAGCTTTGAGTTCTTTTTTACACTGTTCTGAGGGCCTTCATGTGGCTGTATATCACCAACAGATTGTATGAAACGTCTAGTGTTCCGAGTTGAACAGATGGATAGTTTAATTGCACAGAATGCTCTGAGGTATATCAATACCACCATCGCCAAGAGGAGAGTTATTACAAAATTTAAGTAACAATGTCCAATAATGAAAGGCAAAAGAATCAGCAGGGTGGTACACTTTTAGTTCTTAATATATAGGGATAACAGCCCAAGCAAAGTGCAACTGGACAAAACTGGTTAGAGACAACAGAACTGAATTGCTTTCTGGTATGTGTCTCGAGGTATTATATTGATATATGGCCGCAATTCTAAGCAAACACCTAAGAAGTAGGCCAACATGACTTCATCGAAAATCCTTTGAAGTTAATCCACGTAGATGGGATAAGAAAAGTTCAAAATATGTAAACCTCAGGGCACAAGTACAATCACAAGGTGCATTAACTGTTACTTCCCAAACTAGAGTTGAAGCAGGCTAACAGCTATCAAAGGTCACTCCCATCATCAAAAACATGTTAGGGAAGGATGGAGAAAATACTTGAATAGAAATAGGAAAACAATTCTACTGGCTGGAATTACAGAGAGCTGCAATTCAGCAACCTCTGGATAGCCATAGCCCAGGGGGCACCAACCTCCAGTCCGTGTACCAGCACTGGTCCACAGCATGCCTCAACCGGCCCACGCAGATAAGTCAAGCCCCATCAGCTAGATACAGGCAGCATGCAAAACCACACCGCCTCCAGTCCATGGAAAAACCTTTCTCCATGGAAACGGTCCCTGGTGCCCTAAAGGTTGGGGGTCACTGCCATAGCCCATGCGTTTTGGTTTAGCAACATCTGGGAGGCCCTGCATCAATTTAACTTTAACTTTTGGGACCTTATTGGTCAGGTTTTTTTCTGGGGGGGGGGGTGATAACTTTTTAAAAATGTAGATAAGGTTTCAATGGCAATGGGGGAGGGGAGGGGAATTTATCAATTCATCAAAAGTACAGCATGTTCTGGTTCTGCAGCTTACTCTACCAAATCAGCAAGTACTTTCATAACTGAGAGGTAAACAATAGACGGACACAGCTGACCATATGCCAAGATAATTCATTACAGTTTTCATATAGCTGTTTAATAAGATGATCACTCTGGCGAACACATATTTGAAGCCACATTTCTGCCCTTGAGAAATTTAAGAAAATAAGAAGGCAGTAAGCTTGTTCACATCACTTTGCAGGGAAACACGGGTCGTCCTCCACTCATGACTGCTTGCTTACCCACCCTTGGAAATCATGATGGTGCAGAAACAAGGGAGTTATGACTCCTGCCTGAAGATACAACTGTGGCAACATGCCCACAGTCAACTGAGTAAAATTCAGGTGCCTGGCAACAGGCCCATGGGGAGGGGGGGCTACAATACCAACTCAACCGCTTCTCTCCCGCATCTCAGCTGCCCAGCTGGCCCACCAGCCTGCAACAAGGCTCTACAGACTTCAAGGCAGGATTCGCCCACCCCACCATGCCTGGGAGGTCTGAGTGCCTCACCCGTGTCTATTTACACTGGCCTTTTCTTGCTTCCTTTACAACAATCATCTTCAATAGCAGAGAGCCATCTTCCTTTCAGCAGGTGCAGAAAAAGGCAAAGTAGGTAAGTAGACCTGGGCATGGTGGTGAGCATGGTGGGGCAGGGAGAGGGCTCAGGCCTTCGGGCCATGGCAGGTTGCTGTGCTCCAGTGGCTACCAAACTTCCCAAGCCGCCCCACTCCAAGCCATCCCTGCAGGTCGCTTAATGACCGCAACTGGGAGAGGTAGGATTTCAGTTACTGAGCAAGGTGAGCCATGGGCATATTATTTAACAACAGCTTTGCTCTATGATCGAGATTCTGGTTCCAATTGTGGCTGTACGTCAAGGACTATTTGTACTGATTATTAAGAGCTTATCAAGAAGTTATACAGAAATTCAAGCTATGCACCCTTTCAGATCTTATCTCCAAAAAGTGCTACAGAGCCCATCAAAGCACCTGTTGCAACAACTTCCAGGAGATCTTAGAAAAAGACATGAGCTCTATAAAGTATTGCAAACTGATGCTACTCTCATACTACCTTTCCCGGACAAGTTGTGTCAATTATTTCTCCCAAGCACCTCTCACATACTTCCTCAGGTCTGAATCTTCTATTTCCTTCTAGGATCATTGCAGCTAAGAGAACAAACATAGTCATCTCAGATGAAATAACTTGCTTTCTCATCATTCTGTTGTGAGAACAAGCATTCCACAGATAACTCCAATAAAGGAAAGCAGGTCAGGTTGAAACAGAATTGATCTGTTAAGGCTTCAGCACACATTTTCCTCCTATCGCAAGTTCTAGATTATTCTCCTTTCTTCTCCCCACGTGCCCTCAGGAATCTCACTTAATCAAGTGAATTATTTCTTGCCACAGCTTTAAAATCAATGCTTGCAGCTACAAAAAGGCAGGCAAAGTGTAAAAATAAATGTATGCTCAAGCTCTTGTGAGACAGATATTTTAAGCAAGATTTAAATGGGCCAGTTTGAAACATCACAACCATACAGGGGGAAGCTAGACTTAAAGGAGACAGGACATCTAAAGCTTTAAACTGTACGTAGAAAAAAATGCTGGTAGCACGACGCATCAAATTAGAGTTTTTATAGTGCTTCAAAGATGACATCCATATCAAACAAAATCACCTGCATCCAAAGTTCTATAAATTCTACTGTGAATCCTAATGAAGTGTATTTCTATTCAAATATTCTATTTATAATCTTTTTTGCATATCTGTCTCTCTTTCCACTCCTATCAACTAACTCTCCATTTATTATTCCTCTAAACAAATAAAAAAGCATTAAGCAAAACAATCCCTCACAAACAATCCAAGCATGCAATAGCAACTAACTGGCAGAGAAAAAGACCGCAACCACAAGCAGCAGCTTAACTTTATATCGTAACAAATGAAGTTACATAAAGATTTTTTGGAATACCCCAAATACCGCCAGAGAGAGTCTGTGTATCAGGCCTCAATATTAATATTATATACAACATTTAGAAACAGATGTTTTCCACCAAAGTCACCCAAGAGAACGTGTTTCAGTTCTCTGACACAGAACTTCATAATAGCCATTTTGAGGAAATCAATTCAAGACCATCACCAACTGTTAATGCTTTACAATCAAGCAACCTTCTTCAGCCCTCATCATGTTCAAATACCATAATTAAACTTCTGAAGGACACCCGGTTGTAAAAGGCAACATCATTATCAAAATATTCCAACTGTTGTAGTTTTTTTCAAATAATGCCCCTATACAGGTAGTTCTCAACAATCATTTGTTTAGTGAAGTTACAACACAAAAAAGCAACTCACAATTGGGCCTCATAAACTTTACCACCATTGCAGCATCCGCAGTCACATGATCAAAATTTGGGAGTTTGGTACCCAGCATGTATTTAACTGTTACTGAACCCGGGGTCATATGACCACCATTCCAACCTTTCCTGCGAACTCCCATCAGGCAAAGCCAATGGGGGAAGCTGGATTTGCTTAACGACTTCAGTAATTCACTTAACCAAGTCAAAAAAGTCATAAAATTGGGTGTGAAGTTTAACAACCATCTAGCTTAGTAACAGAAAATGTTACTGAACTGTGGTCATAAATCGAGGACTACCTGTACCTTACTTGTAGCTGCTTTTTAAAAAGGAACAAGCAATATTCAAGAAAAAGCTACTTGCACTTCAAAGTTACAGATCCTATCAATTACTTCATACAACAAAATACAAAACCTGGAACTAAAAATTCTCTTCATTAGTTCCTCTGTTCAATCAACCCCCCAAAAGTTAAGCTCTTACAACACACAAACCTATGGTTGACTTAACCATAATTTTTAATAACAACAGTTGTCTAAGTTCAGACAACTTGCTAACTATTAAACATTAGCAAACCGTAACACCTGAATTCATGCAACATAGTAAACTACACATGCTTAGTTTTCTGTTTGACTCAATTTGTAAATACTATAGATGTGCAGTCCTTTGGATTTCAAGGCAAAAAGGCAAGAGATCCCAGAAAAAAAGCACATTTGGTCTGAAGTAATGCAGACAGAATGCATGCCTTAGGGTATGTAACAATCCCTAAGGTACCTTTCTGCTTTCAAATCCAAAAAGTGCTGCACAGCTTAATAAATATCATGTCAGTATGTTAATGAGAATCAATGTCATAAACAAGATCCATATACATTTAAGCCCTCTACTTAGAACTATTTTTTTTAAAAAAAGTTAAGATGATGACCAAGACTTAATAGGATAAAAACACAGAGTCAGCTGGCAGGCAGCAATCAGCATTATGGATCTTGAGAAATTAAAGTAAATTGAATATCAGAAAAATAATGTTTTGGCTTTTCCATCTTTTAATATGCAATATTTTCATTCATGAGGAAACACAAATTCATTCCCGGATTCAACGAATCTAAACTGGACCAGGCAGAGAGTTTGATCTTAGATTGTAAATAAACCTGGTTCAGATAAGTAAACCACAGGTTACATGGCGTGTCTCAGCTGTTTCTGACAATCCTCAAGACTTTTTTTAGGTCCCTGTACCTGCATGTTTATTTTGCCCCAGAACACTTACAAACCAGCACACAACATATTATAAATGAGAATTAGTTCCATCTAGAAAATGGAAAGATTTAATCTTCCACATATGCATATATATTTTTCTTCTTCCTAGTGAAAGGAGTGCACATGCCTTTAAACAGCATTCCTTCACTTCCACTCAGGTGCTGCAATAAACAGGTAGTGGCTGATACTTTCTCTTCTAAAGGTCAAGTCTAGATAGTCCTCAACTTACAACAGTTCATTCACACTTACAACCCTGTGATCATGTGATCAAAATTCAAATGCTTGGCAACTGGCTCATATTTATGACAGCTGCAGGGTTCCAGGAACACAAGATCCCCTTTTGTGACTTTCTGACAAGCACAGTCAATGAGGAAGTTGGATTCACTTAACCATCATGTCTCCAACTTGAATGTGGCAAGAAAGGTCATAAAATGGAGCAAAACTCACTCAACACATTTGGGGCTCAATTGTGGTGGTAAGTCAAGGGCTATGTGTAGTAATTTTTCTAAACTGCATCTGAGAAAGAATATCTGTGGACAGTAGAACTGTTATTAACCCATCCACATGATAGCACACAAGTTTCTTCAGACAACCTTTACTCCTTGTCCATGTGCCTCTACAGAAATTACAGAGTAGTGAGCAAGTTCCAAAGGCCGACCCAGGTGGTCTATTTTTTAACACCCACACCTTTCTGCACCAACACTTTCTTCGGAGTTTTTTCCCTTTCCCTGTTTCTAACCTAATTATAAACTGACTGGAAAGTGTAGACAAAAAGGATCAGAACTCGGGACATTTCTGATCCATTCTTGGAAATCTTCCAAAGCTCAAGGAAATACGGGGAAAGATAAAAGCCACGGAGATCCCCTCACTTGTATCAGGGAAGGCGATCACAACTCGCCACCCGCCGAAGTTTGATTTTCCCACCCCGCCGGCTAGTAGCACACCATTTTCTCCAACTCATAGGTTACGTTAACTTATTCCACGCTCAAGACGACGCCAGAGTACGCGAGCAGATCTCTGCCCTCATTCCCCCATCTTCCGAAGAGGGAGCGCGATCCCCTCCCTTCGTCAAACCCAGGAAGCGGAGCGGTCCCGGATGATTCACACGCTCCTCTCGAGCACCAGAAACACGCCTCCCATTCATTTCTCACCCACCTGCATAGAAACGGATGAGGCAGCCGGTCTCGGAGTCCATGCCCTCCTCCTGCACCCGCCACAGGTCCCGGAAGCCCAGCTGCGAGAGGTAGTCGTTTTGGATCTGCAGGGGCTTCTCGTGCGATTCCAGCCGGCGGGCGGTTTCCCCGTGGAGTTGGACGTACAAGGCCGGAGGCTGCTGCGGAGAGGCGGCTTCCCCGGCAGGCGAGGCACTTCCCCGCAAAGCTTTCCCCTTGCCCGGGGACTCCCCCGAAGCTCTCCCGAGCCGAGATTCCGGCGTGTGCCCCGAAAGCGGGTCGCCCGGCCGACGGGCTTGGCTCCTTCCAGGCCCAGATCCTGCGCCTTCTTCCTTGGCCGCGGCGGGCGGCGCAAGATCCGCTTCCGAGTCTTCCGAAGACGACGAAGAGGAGCCGCCGCCCCCGCTGTAGGGGTCCAGGCGGTCGGAAGCGCTCTCGGCGCTGGGGCTGAAGCTCTCGGTGTCCGAGCCCCCCAAGAGGGACGGGCAAGAGAGCGGCGGGCCGGACAGGTAGAGTTCGGTGCGGGGCGGCGGGAAGGCCCGTCCGGGGCTGCAGTCGGAGGGGGAGAGGCTGGACTGCCCGCTCGCCCGACCGCTCTCCCCTCCACTGAGAGCCAGGCGCCGGGGCCGAACAGCCGCCGTTTCTCCGCCTCCCAAGCCGTTGGTGGCCCCTCGACGGCTTCGGGGCCTTCTCCCGACTGGGATCGGGGTTAAACTTCCCGCCGGAGAGGTCGGACCCTCCGCGGACTCTGACAGCGCCTCTTCTTTCCCGCCCAAAGAAGCCGATGGTGATAGCAGCAAATCCTCCGCCGCCGCTTCTTCTTTCGGGGGCAGGGGGGCTTCGGCCATGGCTGCCGCCGCCTTCCCCCAAACCCGGACAGCGCTACTCCCTCCTCCGCGGGGTCCGAGCCGCAGCAAGCGAAGCGCCACTTCGGCCGCGGTAGTCTCCAGGTTGCAAAGTACGGGGAGGAGGGCGCACCCGCCGCCGCCGCCGCCGTTACCCCGCGGTTGCTGCTGCTGGGGATAGTAATAGTAGACATGGACGCATCCTCGCTGGAGGTCCCGCCGCACCCAGTCTCGCTCCGGGGCTTGCAGAGGCTGGAGCTGCCGGGGCGGCTTGGGCAGCAGGAGCAGGGTCTTCCGATCCAAGCTGCGGGTCCCCAGCGCGGCGGCGGCGGCGAGCGGAGCGGCGGGGGAAGAAGCCGCCGAGAGATTCCTCTTCAGTCTGCCTCGCCGCAACAGAAGGGAGTTGGCGCCGCCGGGAATAGCCGCCGCCGCCTGAGTCCCGTTGGCCGCTAGAGCCAACGAAGCACCGACGCCGGCCGCGGCCCCTCGTTTCCTTCGCCGGTGGTGGCCGCCGGCTCCCGCTGTTCTGGCGGCTCCTGCGGCGGTGGCCGTCCCTTTGCCTCCTTCTAGCGGGCTGGCTCCTCCGATGCCGTCGCCGCTCTCGATGCCAGCGGCTGCCTGGCCCGAGTTGCCCGGCCGCTCCCCCTTGCCGATCATAGGGGCCGGCGTTTCGCGGCCGCCGAGCTGGGGTTGCTGCGCAGGTTCCATTGTAGAACGCCCGGGCAAGCCGCGTTCCGGAGGGGGGAGGGGGCGCGGGATTATGTAGCAACAGTGAACATTCCGTCGGTGTCTCAGCGTTCCATTCGGCTCAGCCTCGCCGCCGCACAGCTGCTGCCGTTGTCGCGAGCGCCATTAGGGACTGGGGGAGAGACGGACTCAGCAGCGGCGGCGGCGGCGGCAGCACCAGCCACCGCCTCCTTCCCTCCCACCCGGCGTGGCGTGGCGTGGCGTGGCCTCTCCTTCGGAGGCTCCTTATGAATATTAATTAAAGCAGGCCTCGGACGCAGGGTGTCGTTTTCTGTTTGCCTCGCTCGATCTGCCTAACGAGCCACGCCATTCGAGCACCTTCTTAATATTCATGAGGAGTGACGACATCCTCGCGAGTTAAAAAGGGCGGGACGCCGGTGATAAACAAAACGTGATAATTTGCGCCCAAGGTGAACAGTGGGAGAAATCGACCTAGGAAAAGGTTGCTGGGAAACGTAGTTTGGAGGTTCGGCGCTGCTTCCCGCAGAACTCTAAGTGCTGACTACATGTCCCTTCGACCATCGCGCCCTCTTCATTGGGCGGGAGAGAAAAGGCAACTCCCCGGGTTTCCTTCCTCGTTTAGCTGCTCGCTCTTTTTCTGTATGATTAACTGCTCTGACTTTATTTACTTCTGTCGGGAAGTTTATCCAAGCCAGAACGGTGACTCATAGAAATATAGGACGTTGCCGTTCTGAATCAGACCACTGACCCATTTCACCCAGCAATTCAACAGCAGTTCATTAGACTTCCACAATTTTTTCTCTCAACTGGGAGATGAGCTTATAGCTGTAAATGTCTACATACAGTACAAAATACTTATTTTACCTTACATATAGTTGCTTATATGGTAGCCATGTCTGCCCAGGGTTACTTTACATCATACATAAGGGATCTTATGAGTCTGGCCCTATATTAAGACCTTGACTTTTTTTTTGTCCATTTAATAATAATAATAATAATTTTATTTATACCCCGCCCTTCTCCCGAAGGAC